>JACEIK010016008.1:0-16835 GCA_018107945.1 Datura stramonium | reverse complement strand
ACCTCAAACTCCAAATCTCTTCTTCTCACATCAGCATATGATTTCTGATGACTCTGAGTGGTCCTCAGCCTGTCCCTTATCAACTGAACCTTTACCATGGCCTCATGAACCGAATCAGGTCCTATCATGGCTGCCTTACCAACCTCAAACCATCTGATGAGCGATCTACGATCTACACCTCCACCCATAAAGAGCCTCGAACGGTGCCATATGGATGCTAGAGTGAAAGCTGTTATTATAAGCAAACTCGATTAAAGGCAAGTGATCATTCCAACTACCTTTAAAGTCCATCATACAAGCTCTCAATATTCCTCGAGAGTTTGAATTGTCCACTCTGCTTGGACATCCGTTTGCGGATGGAATATTGTGTTGAGCTTAACTTGAGTCCCAAGCCTTTTTTGGAAAGACCGCCAAAACTGAGAGGTGAACTGAGTACCTCGGTCTGAAATAATATACAAGGGCACCCCATGAAGTCGAACCAACTCACGAATATACAATTTGGCATACTCATCCGCTAAATCTGTGATTTTGACCAGTAGAAAGTGTGCAGCCCCAGTCAACCTGTCGACCACCACCCAAATGGAATCATAGTGTCGGCGAGTACGAGGTAGGCCTGTAATGAAATCCATATTAATCTTTTCCCACTTTCAAGTGAGAATGCTGATATCCTAAAGTACGCCTCCCGGCCTTTGATGTTCAATTTTCACTTGTTGACAGTTCGGGCACTTAGCTATGAATTCTGGAATATCCTTCTTCACGCCTTTCCACCAATATATTTCTCACAAGTCCTGATACATCTTGGTGGTACCCGGATGGATAGAATACCTAGATCCATGTTCCTCATGAAATATTCGGTTCCTCAAATCATCAACATCTGGAACACATAGACGGCCTTGGTACCGCAGCACCCCATCTCCCCTTTGGGAGAAGACCTCCACCTTCTGACTTCCAACGACTTCCTTCAGCTTTACTAAAATTGGATCCTCATTTTCCTGGCCTTCACATCTGTCACCAAGGATGATTCTGGTCCGTTTTTCACAATAATGCCTCTATCGGTCGAGTCGACCAATCTAACTCCCAACCTCGCAAGTCGATGGACATCTTTCACCAACTCTTTATTTCCCTCATCTACATGGGACACACTCTCCATAGAGAGTCTACTAAGTGCATCCGCTACCACATTAGCCTTATCCGGGTGGTAAAGAACACTCATATCGTAGTCCTTAAGTAATTCCAACCACCTCCTTTGCCAACAATTGAGGTATTTCTGCGTAAATACATATTGCAAGCTCTTGTGATCCGTGAACACGTCAACGTAGACCCCATTCAAGTAATGCCACCATATCTTCAAGGCGAATACCACCGCTGCCAACTCAAGATCATGGGTCGGATAATTCTTTTCGTGGATTTTCAACTATCTCGAGGCATAAGATATCACTTTCCCATGCTACATCAACACACATCCCAGTCCGACTCACAAAGAATCACAATACACAACAAAGACATTCGTACCCTCGGGTAGGGTCAACACTAGTGCTAAAGTGAGTCGGGTCTTCAACTCTTGGAAGCTTTTCTCACAAGCCTCCGACCATTGAAACTTCACCTTCTTTTGAGTCAACTTAGTCAATGGCGTGGAAATAGATGAAAAACCCTCCACAAATCTCCGATAGTAATCCGCTAAGCCCAAAAATCTCCTGATATCTGATGGATTCATCGGTCTGGGTCAATTCTTTACCGCCTCAATCTTCTGAGAGTAAACTTTTATGCCCTCCCCTAATACCATATGGCCTAGAAATGCCACCGGGTCCAACTAAAACTCACATTTGCTGAACTTTGCATACAATTGACGATCCTTGAGGGTATAAAGCACTATTCTCAAGTGAGCGGCATGCTCCTCCTCACTCTGAGAGTATATAAGGATGCCATCAATGAATAGAATCATGAACATGTCCAAATATTCCTTGAACACCCTGTTCATTAGATCCATAAAAGTTGTAGGGGCATTGATTAGTACAAAAGACATAAGAACAAATTTGTAGTGACCATACTGAGTTTTGAAAGCGGTTTTTTGGATGTCACTCTCCCCAACCCCGAGCTGGTGATACCCGAATCTTAGATCAATCTTAGAGAAACACTTTGCACCCTGAAGCTGGTCAAACAAATTATCGATCCTATCTAAAGGATACCTATTCTTGATAGTGACCTTGTTCAACTACTGATAGTCAATGCACATCTTAAGCGAACCATCCTTCTTCCGGACAAATAACACTGGTGCACTCCATGGAGACTTACTCGGCCTAATAAAGCCTTATCTAGCAGGTCCTTCACTGTATCCTTCAACTCTTTTAGCTCGACTAGAGAAATTCTGTAAGGTGGAATAGATATAAGCTACGTGTCAGGAAGAAGATCTATATAGAAATCAATCTCCCACTCAGGAGGTACACCTGGCGAATCATCAGGAAAGACCTCCAGGTACTCACATACTACTGGAACTAACTGAATGGTTGGGGTCTCGAACTCCACATCATTAACCCTAACTAGATGGTAAGTGCAACCCTTAGAAATTATCTTCCTGGCCTTAAGGTAGGAAATGAATTGACCTACAGGCACAGTGGAACTACCCTTCCATTCTAACACTAGCTCACCCCGAAATCTAAGCTCTACTGACTAGTTCCTACAATTAACTGAAGCATAGCATGCAAATATCCAATCCATGCCGAGAATAACATCAAAATCGATCATGGATAACTCTATAAAGTCTGCTGAGGTGACCTTATGAAGAACTGAGATCGGGAAATCTCTATACACCCATCTAGCTATAACTAAGTCACCTACTGGAGTAGAAACTGAGAAGGGCTCTGAAAAGACATCGGGACAGACTCCGAAGCTACTAGCTACATATGGTGTCACAAAAGATAGGGTAGCCCCTGGATCTGGCAATGCATACACATCAACATGAAAAACTCTCAACATACCGGTAACTACATCTAGTGAGGCCTCCTGCTCCTGACGAGTAGCTAAGGCATAGAATCTGTTCTGGCGCTGCCCGCCAACTGTGCTAGTAGATGCCCCCTGATGTGTTGTGCGTGGGGGAGGGGCTGCTGAACTAGAAGCTGGGACTTGACCCCTAACCTGATCCTGTCTCGCAGTGGGACAATGTCTAAGCATATGTCCAGGCTGCCCACATCCAAAACAAGCTCCTGACCCTGCCAAGCACTGGCCTGTGTGTCCTCGGTCGCACCTGAGACAAGCTGGAATGTTGGAATGTGCGGGTCTGCTGCTATGACCCCTCAAGCCTGACGCTCACCCCCTCTGATCATGTCTGGGCCTATATGGCACACTCAGTGCTGAAGATGCTGGGGCTGATGATCTCTGGTGGGTCTGCTGTCGATGCCCACCACCGGACCTCTACTGAGAGAACCTGTGGTCCTCGGTCCTGACCCTCTTTGCCTCCCTCTCCATCTGCTGGGCGTACAACACTATGCAAGGGAAGTCCATGTCCTGATGGAGCATGGTTGTCCTGCAGTCCTAGTCCAAATATCCTGATATACCATGCACAAATCTACTCACCCGTGCCCGTTGATCGCCACTAACTCCGGGGCATACTTGGATAGGCAGGTGAACTCAAGAGCATACTCCTGAACATTCATTCTTCCTTGCTTTAGATTCAAAAATTCAGCTGCCTTCAACTCCCTCATCTCTCGAAGGAAGAATCAATCTAGGAATGCAACCTGAAACTCCTCCCATGTGATCGGACCTGCTCCTGCGACCCTTTGTCCTTCCATTGGTCGAACCAGATATGCACAACCCCCTTCAACTGGTAGGAGGCCAACTATGCTCACTCAACACTATTCACCCCCATAACCTAGGTGATCTTGACAATCTCATTAATGAAATCATGCGGGTCCTCATCTACCTTAGACCTAGAAACTCCGGTGGGTTCATCCTCAAGAAGTCCCTGACTTAAGCCACCGCCACATTGCCATTCTGTGGAACATGCGCAACGGCCTTCTGGTTGACCTGAGTGGTCAAGGCCTGCACAAGCATATGAATGGTAGCTCAGAACTCAGCATGAGCGGCTGGCTCCAGTGCCTGAGGCTCCTGAACTGGTGGGCTAGCTGATTCTCATAACCATTTCCATTCTTGTGACCTTCACCACCTCCATTCCTCATGCCATTCATCCTTCTAGGAGCCAATTATTCTGCAATCACGATTATCACGAATTAGAAGAATAGAAAGACTTCTCATCGCACGACATAGATCATGAAAGAAGGGAACATTTCCTAAATGTCTTGTAGCCTCTTTTTCATAAGTGTGGCACGCTTCACACCCATGAAAAAGACTCTACCTAACACATCTTTAAAACTCCCTAGGACACATCAAACCTATGGCTCTGATACCAAGTTTGTCACGACCCAAGCATAGACCCGAATCATAGACACAGGACAAGGGACCCCGAGAGACCCCAAGTCCACCCATGGCATAAACGTAGAAATAACTCATTCAATAAACTAAAGAAATCATCAATATAACTCAGCAGAAGTCTAATTCAACAAAACATCAGAATAACATCCGAAGCTAACACATACATAAGTCTGAAAAGCCTCTAGTCTGAACGAGTTGATGGAACAAAACCCCCAACTAACTCAACAATACAAAAACTAAAATATGCAAAAGATATTGAAAGTATAGTCCTCGAAAGATGAAGATTCACCAATCCAAAGCAGATACTAACTCCAAATAGCTGTCTAAGAGCGGGGCTGAAGCTGCGAGCCGGGACCTGTATCATGAAATGATATAGCATAGAAAGTATAAGTTCAGTATGTGGAAGTTCACTAGGTAAGTAAAACCGCTTAAGTAAAAGAAATCATTTAAACATCTCATAACATTCATACGCTTTCAACATGAGAGGAAGGGCATACATGCATTCTTTCCGAAATCATAATCTCATCATAACATGACCTGCATAGCTTTATAACATCATGACTGATTCGAATGACTCAAAGCTAAAACATAACATTTAGATTGAAAAGATGAACAATGAGTCAAACCTTGCTTTTAGAATATGCATGCGTAAAGTAATCATCATGAGTAATGAATATGAAAATCTGAATGATATAGACAGTGGGAGACTCGTCACTTAACTGACATACCACGATAGAGCTTATCTAGTCCCAACTATCACACTCAAGTGTTTAGAGTCGTCCATAACCTTTCCAGGGCAATAACGATACCATGATATCCATATCAAGCTTAAGGGACAATCGGGCTGGGGATAGCTCACAAGGGAGGTCCCAATAATATAATAGTATCAACCTATATTGGTGTGTAATTCTGGGGCATAGGGTGATGAACCCTTAACCCGCTCACTACTATACTCTTCTCCCAAAAACATGAAATGCTCTACATCGTATATATTGACGAAGCTCAACTTTGTCTACTGACGAAGATCAATATGAATCATGCATAACTCAACATTGTATCAAAAGAAGACGAACATTTTCTATTGACAAAGCTCAATAATGACATACATCCCAATTATGAATTCATACATATGAGAAGCTTTATTTCGAAACATACCACAAGCTCAAGTATATATGGGAGCATCTACTCCAAATCATGTGGTAAGCTATACGTGGGAATATCTAACTCAACATACAACAAGCTAGAATTTATGAAAAATTAGGAACTTCACTTCAAATAATGTGGTAAGCTTATGTCGGGAAAATCATCACTTTAAATCAACATGTGGGCATTGCCCAAAGTTTTATCATACTCGTTGGCACGTAGTTCTGAGGCTTAGGGTTGACTGACCCTTAGCCTACTCGGTGCTAGACACTACTCCCAAAAACATGCATATGATCTCCATCATTTTTCAATAAAGCTGAACCATCATCTACTGACGAAGCTGACTCATAACATACATGCATAAATCTGAAATCATAACATGAGGAGCCTTGGGGTCAAACCATACCACAAGCTGAAAATAGTAGCAGTCTAGACTCCAAAATCAGTATGGTAAGCTAATAACATGAAATTTAGATAAATCATGAAACATACTTGATCATATAGGCTTTCCCAATACTTAAACATGCTTTACATATACTTGATCATTTGAAAACATGAATATGGACATGGGTAATTCAAAATTATACTTTCATCAACTTTCATGAAATTCCATGGATGGGCACTATAATTTGTAAAACTTGAAAACATAATTTATAATTGAAAACATTGTAAAATATGCCCATGAATCATAATTCAATATTTGAAACATGTATAGATCATACCCATGATAGATACTTAGAGAATTCACATGTTGGGTTAAAACTCTATAGATTCATCAACTAGAATTTTCAAGAAATTGAAGAGGGACTGAGCATCGGTGTGGATGAATACACCTATTCATAACCCTACATAACTGGAAGAATCTGATTTCACAAACCCTCTTGAAAGCCCAATAGAAATTGGGGAAGAACTTAATGAATCTAAGCTTGATCACCCTTAGGAGATTCTAGACTTGCATGCATGGAAGAGAATAGGCTTAGAATGAACTTACCCCTCTTAAAACACATTTTTCTGAGCATAAAACAAAGTAGTATAGGCCTTAGGAACTTAGGCATTACGAAAAAGCCCTTAATAAATTCATAGGAAAACACTCACTGCCAGTCCCCATGAGGGACTGGACGACTCGTCCCCTATACCACGACTCGTGGTCTGCTTCTCGTTGCCAAAATTTGAAATTTATCTCTGATGGTCACCATGAGTGACACCATGACTCGTGGTGTACCCAACGACTCATGGTGACCAAGTCATGGCCTGCACTGTCCAAACTTCCAACCTTCTGACCATGGCTAACATAACGAATCGTGGTGTTGACCAAGACTCGTGGTCACCCCTAAATCTTAAAATTCAACTAAGTCCACCCTCCTTCCCATAAGTCACTTAACGACTCGTGGTGCACCTCATGGGTCAAAGGACGACTCGTCCTGTGACCTGGTGTAGGAAATCCTATTTTCTCTATTTCAATGCTCGGGTCTAATCTTAGGGCTTTCGAGGTATTACAATATCTCCCCCGTGGGAAAACTCATCCTCAAATATGGGAAATCATACTAAAAAAGCTGAGAGATGCAATCATCATAATCAAATACTGAACATTTAAGCTGAAAACTATACGGAGTGACTAACTCTGAGCTGAACTACATGACTAAACTGAATTCATGAATCATACATGGATACAAACATACATTGACATGAAAGAAACTGGGGCAAATCAACTGAACATGAAACTGAATAGAGTACTAGGGAGGAAACTGATACCTCAAGCTGAAATTGTGTCGGAAGGGAATAAATTTGGGTATTTAGCCATCATATCTGCCTCGGCTTCCCACATAGCTCCCTCAATATGCTGGATCCTCCACAAAACCTTAACATAGACTACTTCTTTGTTTTGTAGCTTGTGAACTTGATGATCAGATATTTCCAGCGGAACCTCTTCATAGCTAAGACTATCTTTCACACCTACACTCTCCACCAAAACAACGGGAGCTGGATCACCCAAACACTTCTTTAAGAGCGGTACATGGAAAACTGGGTGAACTGAAGCTAATTTTGAGGGAAACTCCAACTCATAAGATACCTTGCTAACCCGTTTCACAATCAGTACGGACTAACATAACGGGTACTAAGTTTTCCTTTCATTCCAAACCTCATCATTCCCTTTATGGGAGACACCTTCAGAAACACCCAATCATTGACTTCAAACTCAAGTTCTCTTCTTCTCACATCCGCATAGGACTTTTGACGACTCTGAACTATATTCAACCTTTCCCTTGTAAGATGAACCTTCTCCATAACCTCATGAGATGAATTTGGTCCTACCAAGGTAGCTTCACTGATTTCGAACCAACCAATAGGCGATCTACCTTTCCGCCCATAGAGATCCTCAAACGGAGCCATTTGAATGTTGAAATGGTAGTTGTTGTTATATGCATACTCGATGAGAGGAAAATGATCATCCCAACTACCCTTGAAATCAGTCACACACGCTCTCAACATATCCTTGAGAGTTTGAATGGTCCGCTCAGACTGACCATCTGTCTGTGGGTGAAAGGTTGTGCTAAGCTTGACCTGAGTACCAAGTCCCTTCTGGAACGATCTCCAAAACTAGGAGGTAAACTGAGTACCTCTATCTAATATGATGGACAAGGGCACTCCATGCAACCGAAATAACTCCTAAATGTACAATTTGGCATAATCCTCCGCTGAATCGGTAGTTTTGACCGGTAGAAAATGAGCTACCTTAATAAGCCTGTCTATAACCACCCAAATAGAGTCATACTGTCGACGAGTATAAGGCAACCTTGTAATGAAGTCCATATTTATTTCCTCCCACTTCCAAGTAAGGATACTGATGTCTTGAAGCACACCCCCAGGTCTTTTATGTTCAACCTTCACCTGTTGACAATTCGGACACTTAGCCACAAACTCTACTATGTCCTTCTTCATGCCATTCCACCAATAGACTTCCCTTAGGTCACGGTGCATCTTTATGGAACCTGGATGTATAAAATAACTAGAACCATGAGCCTCGTGTAACATCCGCTCCCTCAAGTCATCAACACCCGGTACACATAGACGATCCTGATATTGTAGCACACCATCTCCCCCCTAGGAGAAGATCTGCACCTTCTAATTCTAAACGGCTTCCTTCAACTTTACCAAGATAGGATCCTCGCCTTTCCTAGCCTTGACCTCAGTCACTAAAGAGGATTATGATCTATCCTAAACAATGACACCACCATTGAGTTAACAAGATGAACTCCTAGTCGTGCAAGCTAATGCGCATCCTTTACTAGTTCTTTCCTCTCCTTATCTACATAGGACACACTCTCCATAGAATGCCTGCTAAGAGCGTCCGCCACAACATTAGCTTTGCCCGGATGGTAAAGGATATTCATATCATAATCCTTCAGAAGTTCCAACCACCTCCTCTGACATAGATTCAGATTCCTTTTGGGTGAACACGTACTGTAGGCTTTTGTGGTCCGTAAACACATCCACATGGATCCCGTACAGATAGTGTCTCCAAATCTTCAAGGAAAATACTACCACTACCAATTCGAGATGGTGAGTCAGATAGTTCTTTTCATGGACTTTTAGCTTCCTGGAAGCATAGGCTATAACCTTACCGTGCTGCATTAATACACAACCAAGGCCGATCCTCAAGGTGTTCCAATATACCACAAACTCATCAGTACCCTCAGGTAGGGTCAATACCAGTGCTAAGGTGAGTCGAGTCTTATACTCTTGGAAGCTCTTCTCATAGGCCTCTTACCATTGAAACTTCACTTTCTTCTGGGTCAATTTAGTCAACGGGGCTACAATGGATGAAAACCCTTCAACAGACCTCCAGTAATAACCAGCTAAGCCCAAGAAACTCCTGATATCCGAATTACTCACTGGTCTAGATCAATTCTTCACAACTTCTATCTTTTGAGAGTCCACTTGTATACCCTCACTTGACACCATATGTACCAAAAATGCCACTGAGTTCAACCAAAACTCACATTTACTGAATTTGGCATGCACCTGACGATCCTCAAGAGTCTTTAACACCACCCTCAAATGAGCGGCATGCTCATCTTTTCTTTGAGAGTATATGAGGATATCATCTATGAACACAATCATGAACATATCCAAGTATGGATCGAACACACTGTTCATCAAGTCCATAAAGGCTGTAGGAGCATTCGTTAGTACAAAATACATAACTACAAACTCATAGTGACCATACCGAGTCAGTAAACCTGTCTTCGGAATGTCACTATCTCTAATTTTGAGCTGATGATACCTGGATCTAAGGTCTATCTTAGAAAAGAACTTAGCACCCTGAAGCTAACCAAACAAGTCACCAATCTTAGGGAGGGGATACCTATTCGTGATGGTGACCTTGTTCAATTACCGATAGTCAATACACATCCGAAGGGAACCATCCTTCTTTTGGACAAAGAGAACTAGTTCACCCCATGGGGATTCGCTAGGTCTGATGAAACCCTTGTCTAAGAGGTCCTTCAACTACCCCTTCAACTCCTTTAGCTCGGCTAGGGCCATTCTGTAAGGAGGAATGGATATAGGCTGCATATCGGGAAGAAGGTCAAAACCAAAATCGATCTCCCATTTCGGAGGAATTCCCGATAAATCATTTGGAAACACTTCTGGGTATTCACACACTACAGGAACTGACTGGATAGTCGGGGTTTCAAACATAGCATC
This sequence comes from Datura stramonium, assembly GCA_018107945.1. Lineage (NCBI taxonomy): Eukaryota > Viridiplantae > Streptophyta > Magnoliopsida > Solanales > Solanaceae > Datura > Datura stramonium. The sequence continues at coordinate 6,560 of JACEIK010016008.1, read as the reverse complement.
CTTAATCCTAACTAGATGGTACACGCAACCTTTAGAAATCATCTTTCTGGCCTTAAGGTAGGAAATGAAGCAACCTACAGGCACAACTGAACTACCCTTCCACTCTAGGACTGGCTCACCAAGAAATCTGAACTCTACTGCATGAGTTCTACAATTGACTGAGGCATAACATGAATGTAGCTAATCCACGCCAAAGATAACATCAAAATTGGTCATGGCTAACTCTACTAAATCTGCTGAGGTGACCTTCTGAAGGACTGTGACAGGGCAGTTTCTGTATACCCATCGAGTTATAACTGAATCACCGACTGAAGTAGAGACTGAGAAGGATTTTGATAGGATTTCCAGATTGACTCTGAAACTACTAGCAACATAGGGCGTTACAAAAGACAAAGTAGCCCCTGGATCTAACAATGCATATACATCAAGGTGGAATACTCGTAACATACTAGTGACTATATCTGGGGAGACCTCCTGCTCCTGACGAGGTTCTAGGGCATAGAATCTGTTCTAGCATTGACCACTACCCGCACTAGTAGATGGCCCTTGATGAGCTGAGCGTGCTGGTGGAGCTGATGAACTAGAGGCTAGGCCTTGACCCCTATCATGGCCTTGTTTGGATGTTAATCAATCTCTAAGCATATGTACGGGCTTCCCACACAAAAAACAAGCACCTGAACCTGCTAAGCACTGACCCACGTGTCTTCGACCACACCTGCTACACTCTGGAATGCTGGACTCTGCAGGTCTTCTACCCTAACCTCTAGATCCTGATGCTCGTCTCCTCTGATCGTGCCTGGATCTGGATGGCACACTCATAGCCGACGGTGTTGAGGCTGAAGATCTCTAGTGGGACTGTTGATGGTGCCCACCAGGTCTCTGCTGGGAGAATCCGAAGCTATCATTCCTGACCCTCTTGGCCTCTCTCTCCTGCTCACTCACCTATATTGCCTCCATCTGTGGGGCATACAGAACTATCCGGGGAAAGTCAATGTCTTGATGAAGCATCACGGTACAGCAATCTTTGACCAAGTAGTCTGTTATCCCATACACGAATCGACTCACTCGGGCTCTCTGATCTATCACCATCTCAGGTGCATACTTGGACAGGTGAGTGAACTCTAAGGCATACTCGTGAACTATCATCTTTCCTTGCTTCAGGTTGAAAAACTCGGCTATTTTTATCTCCCTGATCTCATGATGGAAGAATCGATCCAGAAATGCGGTATGGAACTCATCCCAACCAATTGGGCCTGTTCCAACTATCCTGCTATCTTTCCACTACTTGAACCAAATGTGCTTGACCCTTCTCAACTAATATGAGGCTAGATCGGCACACTCCTCTCCAATCACCCCCATGATGTGGGTGATCTTTAGAACCTCATCAATAAACTTGTGTGGATCCTCATCCACCTTTGACCCAAGGAACTCCGGAGGCTTCATCCTCGAAAAATCTCTGACTCTTGTCGCCGCCACATTCCCATTCTATGGTACATACGCTACCGCCTTTGGTTGACTTGCACGTTCAAAGCCTGAGCTAGCATCTATATGGCTCCCCTAAACTCAGCATGGGCAACCTGCTCGGGTACATGATCCTTATAGGCTGGTGGGGCCTGCTGGTGCCCATCCCCATTGCCATTCTTGTTGCCATTTCCATTTCCATTCCTTATTCCGTTAACTCGGTGAGGAGGCATAATTCTGCAAACGCGTATAGGACAAGTTAGAAGGATAGAGAGATATTCCATCGCAAAACTTAGATCATGAAAGAAGGGAACATTTTCAAAATATTTCATCTCCTCTTCGTCATAAGTGCGACGCGCTTCACACCCATGAAAAATACTTTACTTAACGCGGCTTTCAGACACCCTAGGATACTTCAAAACCTAATGCTCTGATACCAAGTTTGTCGTGACCCGAACATAGGCCCGGATCGAGACACATGACAAAGAACCCCGAGAGGCTCCAAGTCGACCCATGGCATGAACATAACATCTATCTCAACATAATCAAGCGGAGGTTTGATATATATAATATAGCAGAAGTCCAAAATATCATAACATCTAAATACATAACACAAGAGGAAATTGACTACATGTTATGTTTGGAAAGCCTCTACTACTGATAAGTTGATGGGACAAGACCCCAACTAACTCACTATAGTCTGAAACTGAGAATAGTAAATACAACTTATAAACGGCCCTCAGAAGATGAGGACTCACCAACTGCAACTGGAAGGCGCTAATACTGAGAGTCTGGCTATGGGTAGGACTTAGCCTAAATATCTAATCCTGTATCATGAAACGATACAGCATAGGGTATGCAGTCAGTACATGGAATGTACCAAGTACGCAACGTAAGTAAAGCCGCTAAGTAAAATCAGTTACATACATAATATAAAATAGTTTGTCATAAGATTCTGAGATTAGGGATTGCATGCTATTATCTAAAAACATGACTTATACATAATTGAAGAACATAACTGATTCAAATGATCCAAAGCTGAAAACTGATAATCATAATTAAGATTGAACATTGGGTCAAACCTGTTGAAAACATAATATCATGACTGATAAACATGCATAACTGAAATCATGAGGAACAATGAGAGACTCGTCATATAACTGACATTACCATATTAGAGCTTACATGGTCCCAGTTATTACACGCAAGTGGGTAGAGCCGTCCAAAGCCTTGCCAGGGCTCAGGAAGATACCATGAAATCGATATCAAGCTGAAGGCCCCTTGGGGGCAGGGAAGCTCACAATGGGAGGTTCCATATAATTTTAACATACCTACATTGGCATGTCGTTCTGAGGCATAGGGTTGACTGACCCTTAGCCTACTCGGTACTAGACACTACTCCCAAAAACATGCATATGCTCTCCATCATTTTTCAATGAAGCTGAACCATCATCTGTGATGAAGTTGACTCATAATATACATGCATAAATCTAAAATCATAACATGAGGAGCCTTGATACCGCAAGCTGAAAATAGTGGGAGTTTAGACTCCAAAATTCATGTGGTAAGTTAATAACATGAAATTTAGATAATACATGAAACATACTTGATCATATGGGCTTGCCCAATACTTAAACATGCTTGACATGGACTTGATCATTCGAAAGCATGAACATAGACATGGATAATTCAAAATCATACTTTCATCATACACACCTCATTATGCTTGAACACGTATATCATAGATCTCAACTTTCATGAACTTTCATGGATGGGTATTATAATTTGTAAATCTTGAAAAAGTAATTTGTAATTAAAACATTGTAAAATATGCCCATGAATCATAATTAAACATTTGAAACATGCATAGATCATACCCATGATTGATACTTAGAGAATTCACATGTTGGGTTAAAACCTCATAGATTCATCAACTAGAATTTTCATGAAATTGAAGAGGGATTGGGCACGGGTGAGGATGAATACACCCATTCATAACCCTACATACGTGGAAGAATTTGATTTCAAAAACCCTCTTGAAAGCCCAATGAAAATTGGGGAAGAACTTGATGAATCTAAGCTTTATCACCCATAGGAGCTTCAAGACTTGCATGCATGGAAGAGAATAGGCTTAGAATGAACTTACCCCTCTTAAAACACACCTTTCTGAGCTTGAAATGACATAGTATAGGCCTTAGGAACTTAGGAATTGCGGAAAAGCCCTTAATAAATTCGCGGGAAAATTTTCACTGCCAGTCCCCATGAGGGACTGGACAACTCATCCCTTGTACCACGACTTGCGGTCTGCTTCTCGTTGCCAGAATTGGAAATTTATCTTTGATGTTCACCACGAGGGGCACCGCGACTCGTGGTGTACCCGATGACTCCTGGTAACCAAGTCGTGGCCTGCATTGTCCAAACTTCCAACCTCCTGACCACGGCTAACATAACGAATCGTGGTGCTGACCACGACTCGTTGTAACACCCGTGGTCACCCCCAACTCTCAAAATTCAACCAAGTCCACCCTCCTTCCCATGAGTCACTTAATGACTCGTGGTGCACCTCACGTGTCACAGGACAACTCGTCCTGTGACCTGGTGTAAGAAATTCTATTTTCTACGTTTCAACCCTCGGGTCTGATCTTAGGGATTTGGGATATTACATGTTCAGATTATAGTTTATGAATATGTATATGTCAGATTTATGGATTTTAGCATGCAGTCTTTACTCTCATGGTCTATTTTGATTTATACTCATGATTTCAGCTAATGTTTTACTAAGATTATTTTACTTAGCTTACATACTCAGTACATTTAAAGTACTGACTGCATACCCTATGCTATATCGTCTCATGATATATGTTCGGGTGATCCATTCCAATCTTGTCACTAGCTCGCACTCGCTGAGTTCAGCTCCATCCTTCTTTGGGTGAGTCCTCATCATCCAAGGACATCTATCAGTTATGCTTGTTATGTTTTATTTTAGTTTCGAACTGGGAGTTAGCTAAGGGCTTGTCCCAACATCTCATCAAATAGTAAAGGCTTTCAAACATAGACTTAGCATGTTCAGCTTTGTCGTTCACCATAATGATGTTATTGCTATTATTTGCGTTTATGGTATTTAGACTTCCGCTTATCCATGCTCATGTTAATTTCCGCTTGATTATGCTCTTAAGTCATGCTATATATGTACCATGGGTTAGCTTGGAGCCATTCGTGGGTCTAGGTCCCATGTCTTGGCCTAGGGTCCCAGCTCGGGTCATGAAAAACTTGATATCAGAGCAATGGTTTAGGTATGTCCTAGGGTGTCTAAAAGCCGTGTTGACTAGAGTATTTTCCATGGGTGTGAAGCGCGCTACACTTATGGGGAAGAGACTACAAGACATTTTAGGAAAGTTCCATTCTTTCATGATCTATGTCGTGCGATAAAATACCTCTCTATTACTCTATATCATGCTATACGCATTTGCTGAAATATGTCTCCACACCGAGTCAATATAAGGAGAAATGGCAATGGAAATGGCCATGGAAAAGGCAATGAAGATGGGCATCAACAAACTCCACCAGCTCCAGCGGATCCCTTACCCGAGCAGGTAAATCATGCCAAGTTCAGGGTAGCATTTCAGATGTTAGCATAGGCCATGACTGCTCAGGTCAACTAGTAGAAAGTGGCCTATGTTCCCCAAAAATAGGAACGCAGCAATGGCGAGAGTGCGAGACTTCCTCAAGATGAACTCACCTGAGTTTCTTAGGTCAAAAATGGATGAGGACCCATATGATTTTATTGAGGAGGTGCAGAAGATCACCTAGATTATGAGGGTGACTAGAGAGGAGAGTGCAGACTTGGCCTCCTGTCAGTCGAAGGGAATTGCTCACAGATGGTTCCGTTAGTGGAATGAGAGCAGAGGAGAAGGTGCGGTTCCTATGGGTTGGGATGAGTTTTTTACCGCATTCTTGGAAAGGTTCTTTCCTAGAGAGTTGATAGAGGCAAAGGTAGTTGAGTTCATCAACCTGAAGCAGAACAACAGGACTATCCATGTGTATGCTTTGGAGATTACCCGATTGTCCAAGTATGCACTAGAGATGGTTGCTAACCCGAGGGCTCGTATGAGAAAGTTTGTGAATGGAGTAGCAGATTAACTGGTCAAGAAGTGCAGTATCATCATGTTGATCAATGATATAGATTTCTCCTAACTGGTCATATATGCCCAGTAGATAGAGGCGGAGCAAATGAAGGAGAAGGAGAGAGAGGCAAAGAGGGCCAAGACAGGGAGTCATGGGCACTTTCAGTAAAGCTTTGGTGGTGGACCTCGACCTTAGTCTACCCGAACGTCACTAACCCCAGCCCTATCATTAGTCAGTGTTCCATCCATACCTCGAGGAGATCAGAAAGGCAGAGCATCGAGCTCTAGGGGATAGATGAGCATGTCTGGGGAGCACACTTTTTCGGTTTGTAGGAAGTGTGGCAAGAAGCACCTTGGCGAGTGCTTGGTTGGTACTGATGGTTGTTACAGGTTTGGGAAGCCCGAGCATATGCTCAGAGATTGTCCTTCCGCTAGGCAGCACGATAGTAGAGGTAATGCCCCAACTATCACTTCAGCTACTCTAGCAGCTCACCCAACTAAAAAAGGTGCCTCTTTTAGTGCAGGTGATGTTCAGTGCCAAAATAGGTTCTATGCACAATCATATCATCGGGAGCAGGAGGTCTCTCCCGATGTGGCCACTGGTATATTGCAAGTAGTTCATCTTGATGTGTATGCATTGCTAGATCCAGGGGCTACTTTATCTTTTGTGAATCCTTATATTGTTGTTAGTTTGGAGTCGGTCCCAAAATCCTGTCAAAACCCTTCTTAGTCTCTACTCCTATCATTGCGTTAGTTTTAGCTCGACGGGTTGTTACACCCCATAAATTCTTGACATGTTGATGGCCTATTCGCTTGTTGGTTAAGAGTTTTAGAATGCCATACATGCTAGAAAAAGGCCCGGGGAAAGATCGGAGAAGCACCAAGTCGGCGCGTCGCAAGGCAAAATGCGACTTATAAATCGCATTCCAGGAATGCGACTTATAAATCGCATTCCAGGAATGCGACTTATAGGTC
>JACEIK010016006.1:0-16840 GCA_018107945.1 Datura stramonium | reverse complement strand
GCGATGGGGCGTGCGACACGACACTGGATGCGGCAGTGGCATGAGGCGACGTACAAGGTGTTTCAAATGGCCCAAAAATGGATCTCCCACTTCAACTAGGAAAAGGAACTTTAAGTCCCAAGTCAAATTCATCAAGGAACAAAAAAAGCATAAATCTACTACGATAAATACCACTTTTATTTTCATGTAATAGCCAAGTTTGAAAGTTTTTAGAGAAGTTTCAAGTCTCAAATTTTTAGATACAATTTTTGTGTCTCACTTTTTGAACTCTGAGACAATTATTGAATTGTTCTGTCGAATTTTTGCACTAATCAAGTGAAGGCTCTTCCAATCAATGTTGTAAGTATTAATTTCATTTTTGTTTATGAATTCTATTAATTTACTTATAAACATGATAGGCTAAAACTACCACAACTAGGTTTGTGGGAACCATGGTGAATTAACAAACTAGGGTTTGCACGAAGTGATTCTAAACCAATACTAAATGCTTGTATTGTATTCTCTTAATCTTTAACGTTTCTTAATGGTGCGCAACGTTAGGACATGCCTGAATTCTTTACTTGCTTGAGCCTAGAGAGGTAGGATTAGAAAAAGTGAATTACAACAAAGCCTTCGTCTTGATGATCATTGTATTAACTTGAGTTGTGGTGGCAGGATAGTTATATATGGAATAAATTGATAACAATTAAATTGAAATCGCTCATGATACCTGACATGGTGATTGAGTATAGTTATCCAATAGGGATGAACCAGTTGTTTGGATAAACATATGTTATTAGTTCTACACGTAAAGTATTGGGATAGATCACTAGTGTAAGACCCGCAATAGTTAAGGATCCACGAGGAACACTGACCCTAGTTAATTGCATTAATTTGGAATAAATACTAAATTTCTCCGTAATATTTCCTGTTACTTTTATAATCCCCTTTTTAGGAAATAATTGACTAAAAAACTTAAGCACTAGCGTTCTTCTATTTCCTTCCGTATTCCCTGTGAGATTGACCCCGACCTATTAGTTGGGTTCTTTATTGACAACGTCCACTTCATACTTCGATAGGAGATATGGTTTGAGCGTTATCAACCACAATTCATGGGGTCCTCCCATCAAGTACAATGACTCTCTTCCTTCTCTTTTCTTACTCACCAACCCCACGGTTGACCTTACGACTCGTGGGTCTTGTCCACGAGACGGGGTCACGTCCGTGGGATCCTATTTCCAAAAATTCAAATTCATTCCTTGGGCCTCCCCATGAGTCACATCATGACTCATGGGCGCCCCTCATGGGTCACCTCATGACCCGTCATGATGCCTGGTGCCAAATTTCAACTTTTTTCCGTTTCAACTCCCGGGTCTGATCTTTGGGCTTCCAGAGTATAACAATATCTCCCCCTTGGGAACATTTGTCCTCAAATGTTGGAAAAGATACAGAAAAGAAGAGAAACACAATTATCACATTTAAATACTGATAATTTAAGCTGAAAACTAATGGAATGACTACCTCCGATTCAAACTACACAGCTAAACAGAATTCACGAATCATACATACACCCACATACATAAAAGAAACTTAGGCACATGAATTAAACATGAAAACTAAATAGAGTTTTAGGTCAAAACCGATACCTCAAGCTGGAACTAAGCCGATAGAGAATAAATGTGGGTATCTAGACATCATATTTGCTTCGGCTTCCCACATAGCTCCCTCAACATGCTGATTCCTCCATAACACTTTAACTGAAGCTACTTCCTTGTTCCTTAGCCTTCGAACCTGACAATCCAGTATTTCTACCAGAACCTTCTCATAACTAAGGCTGTCTTTTATACCAACACTGTCCATGGGACGGTTAGAGCTGGATCACCCAAACATTTATTCAAGAGCAATACATGGAATACAGGATGAACAGAAGCCAATTCTGAGGGCAACTCAAACTCATAGGCCACCTTGCTAACACGTCTCACTATCCTGTATGGGCCGACATAGCGGGGACTAAGCTTCACCTTCCTTTCGAACCTCATCACTCCCTTCATGGGAGACATCTTCAGAAATACCCAATCATTAATTTCAAATTCTAATTCTCTCCTTCTCACATCGGCATACGACTTTTGGCGACTCTGAGCAGTTCTCAACCTATCCCTTTTCAACTAAACCTTCTCCATCACTGCATGAACCGAATCTGGTCCTATCATCGCCACTTCGCCAACCTCAAACCATCCAATGGGCGATATACACCTCCGCCCTTAGAGAGCCTTGAATGGTGCTATCTGGATACTAGAATGATAGTTGTTATTGTATGCAAACTCGATAAGAGGCAAGTTCTCATCCTAGCTACCTCTAAAGTCAATCACGCATACTCTCAATATGTCCTCGAGGGTCTGGATTATCCATTCTGCTTGACCATCCGTTTGTGGGTGAAACACTATGCTGAACATAACCTGAGTACCAAGTACCTTTTGACATGACTTCCAAAACTAAGAGGTAAATTGGGTACCTCTATCTGATATGATAGACAAGGGCACTCCATGCAATCGAACTAGCTACTAGATATATAGTTTGTTATAATCCTCCCCCGAATACGTGGTTTTGACTGGTAGAAAATGAGCGGCCTTGGTCACCTGTCTATCACAACCCAAATGGAGTCATATTGTCGACGAGTATGAGGTAAACCTGTAATGAAATCCATATTAAGTTCTTCCCACTTCCAAGTAGGAATGCTAATAACCTGAAGATCACCTCCTGGTCTTTGATGCTCAACCTTTACTTGCTGACAGTTCAGACACTTAGCTACGAATTCTGCAATATCCTTCTTCATGTCGTTCTACCAATAGATTTCCCATAAGTCACGGTACATCCTGGTGGCACCCAAATGGATAGAATACTTGGATCCATGAGCCTCATGCAACATTTGGCTCCTCAAATCATCAACTTCCAGAAAACATAAGCGACCCTGGTATCAAAGCATACCATCTCCCCCTTTGGAGAAGACCTCCACCTTCTGATTCTAAATGACTTCCTTTAACTTTACCAAAATAGGGTCTTCATTTTGTCTAGCATTTACATCAGTCACCAATGACGATTATGATCCATTTTGAAAAACAATACCGCCAGGTTGAGTCAACCAACCTAACTCCCAACCTTGCGAGTCGATGTACATCCTTCACCAACTCCTTCATCCCTTCATCCACATGAGACACACTCTCCATGGAGAGTCTACTAAGTACGTCCGCTACTACATTAGCCTTACCCGGATGGTAAAGCACACTCATATCGTAGTCCTTGAGTAGCTCCAACCACCTCATTTGTCGAAGATTGAGGTCTTTCTTGGTAAACACATATTGTAAACTCTTATGGTCTGTAAACACGTCACGTGGACCCCGTACTAATAATGTCACCATATCTTTAATGCGAACACCACCACGACCAACTCAAGATCATGTGTCGGGTAATTCTTCTCATGAACTTTTAGCTGTCTGGAGGCATAGACTATAACCTTTCCGTGTTGCATCAACACACACCCGAGTCCAATGCTTGAAGCATCAAAATACACCACAAACCCATCGGTATCCTCCGTTAGAGTCAACACCGGTGCCTATGTAAGTCGAGTCTTCAACTCTTGGAAGATCTTCTCACAGCCTCCGACCATTTGAATTTCACCTTCTTCTGAGTCAATTTGGTCAAAGGTGCTGCAATAGATGAGAAACACTCAACAAATCTTTGATAGTAGTCAGCTAAACCTAAGAAACTCTGAATATTTGAAGGATTCACCCTTCTAGGCCAATTCTTCACCGCCTCTATTTTCTGAGAATCCACCTTTATGCCCTCACCTAATACTACATGGCCCAAAAATGCTACAGAGTTCAACCAAAACTCGCACTTGCTGAATTAGGCATATAGTTGGCGATCCCTGAGAGTTTGAAGCCTGTTCTCGCGTGAGCCACATGTTCCTCCTCGCTCCTAGAGTATATCAGGATGTCATCAATAAACACAATCACGAACATATCCAAGTGTGGCTTGAACACCCTGTTCATCAAGTCCATAAAACCTTAAGGAGCATTCGTTAGCCCAAAAGACATAACTACAATCTCATAATGACCATACTGAATCGTGAAGGTTGTCTTCGGGATATCGCTCTCCCGAACTCTAAGCTGATGGTACTTAGATCTGAGATCTATCTTCGAGAAGCACTTGGCACCCTGAAGCTGGTCAAATAAGTATCAATCTTGGGTAGAGAATACCTGTTCTTGACGGCCACATTGTTCGATTACCGATAGTCAATGTACATCCGACGGGAACCATCCTTCTTTCGGATGAATAAAACTAGTGCACCCCATGGAGACTTGCTCGGTCTAATGAAACCCTTACCTAACAGGTCTTTTAACTGTTCTTTCAACTCCTTTAGCTCAGCTGGGGCCATTCTGTAAGGAGGAATAGATATAGGTTTCACGTCAGAAAGAAGGTCAATTCCAAAATCAATTTCCCTCTCGGGAGGAACACCCGGTAAATCATTAGGGAACACTTTTGGATACTCACGCACTACCGGAACTGACTAAAATAGTCAGGGTCTTGGACTCAACACCCTTAACCCTAACTAGATGATACACACAACCCTTAGAAATCATCTTCTTGCCTTAAGGTAGGAAGTGAAACGACCTACAGGCACAACTGAACTACCCTTCCATTCTAAGACTGGCTCACCCGAAAATCTGAACTCTACTGCCTGGGTTCTACAATTAACTGAAGTGTAACATGCAAATAGCCAATCTATGCCAAGAATAATATCAAAGTCAGTCATGGTTAACTTTATAAGGTCTGCGGAGGTGACTTTATGCAATATTGTGATCGGATAACTTCTATACACTCGCCTAGCTACAACTGAATTACCAATGGGAGTAGAGGCTAAGAATGGTTCTGACAAGGTTTTGGGAATGACTCCAAAGCTACTAGAAATATAAGGTGTCGGAAAGGACAAGGTAGCCCCTGGATCTAACAAAGCATAAGCATAAAGGTGAAACACTCGTAACATACCAGTAACCACATCCGGTGAAGTCTCCTGCTCCTGATAGGTCGCAAGGGAATAGAAGCTATTCTGGCATTGACCGCTAGCTGAACTAGTCGAGGCACCATGCTGTGAGGGATGTGCTGCTAGAGAAGCAGAACTAGAGGCTAGCATACGGGCGCCACCGCCCCCTGATCTAGTCGAAGGGCAATCCTTGAGTCTGTGTCTGGGTTTTCCACAACTGAAACAAGTGTTTGAGCTAACTAAGCACCTCCATAGGTGATTCTTGCCGCACCTTACACAAGCTGGGAAAGTGCGCTCTATCTGCATGCTACCCTGCCCTTGAATCTGAAGCCCATCTCCTTTGATCCCCTCGTAATCTAGATGGTGTACTAGTTGATAATGGTGCTGGAGCAAAAGACCTGTGATGAGTCTTCTGGTGCTGTCTAGTCCCCGATGTAGGCTAAGAAATCCCATAATTGTCTGTCCTGGCCCTCTTGGCCTCTCTCTACCTCCGATACACTGACTTCATCTGCTAGGCATATAACACGATGCGGGGAAAATCTATATCTCAGTGCGGCATGGCGGTCCTACAGTCCTTATCCAAGTAGTTTGCCACTCCATGCACAAATCGGTTGAACTAAGCCCTTTGGTCTGCCACTAACTCTGGTGCATACTTGGATAAGAGGGTGAACCCCATAGTGTACTCCTGAACTGACATATCACCTTTCTTCAGATTTAGAAACTTGGCCGCCTTCATTTCCGTCATCTCGCGAGGGAAGAACCAATCCATAAAGGCTGCATGAAACTCTTCCCAACCTATAGGGCCTGCACCCACTGTCCTACTGTCTCTGCATTGCTTAAACTAAAGATGCACCACCCCTTTCAGCTGATAAGAGGCCAAATCAACGCACTCTCCATTTGTCACCCCCATGACCTAGGTGATTTTCAGAATCTCATCGATGAATTCATGCGGGTCCTCATATACCTTTGACCCAAGGAACTCCGATGGTTTAATCCTCAAGAAATCCTTGGCTCAAGCCGCTACTGCATTGCCATTTTGTGGAACATGCGGAAACGCTTGCTGATTGGCCTGAGCAGTCAAGGCTTGTGTGAGCATCTAAATAGCAACCCAAAACTCAGCATGGGCAACTGGCTCCGGTGCCTGATGCTCCTAAACTTGTGAGGCCTGCTAGTGCCCATTCCCATTTCCATCCTTGTGGCTATCTCCATTTCCATTCCTCCTACCATTCAATCTTCGGGGAGCCATGACTCAGCAATCGCAAATAGCATGAATTAGAAGGATAGGAAGGAATTTAATCGCATGACATAGATCATGAAAAAAGGAAACATTTCTTAAACATCTCATAGCCTCTTCGTCATAAGTGTGGCGCGCTTCACACGCATTAAAAGGACTCTACTTAACACGGATTTCAGATACCCTAGGACACTTTAAACCTATGGCTATGATACCTAGTTTTTCATGACCCAAACATAGACCCAGATTGTAAAATGGGAGAAGGAGCCTCGAGAGACTCCAAGTCGACCCATGGCATGAACATTCATCTAACTTCATATCATAAAGAAGAATACTTAACATGACGATATAGAGAAATCATAAACATATCATAACATAGCATGATAAGCGGAACGTACTAAATACATAACAGTTGAGTACTACAATTAGTCTAAAAGCCTCTATCGTATCAAATGGGTTGATGGGACAACACTCCCAACTAACCTAAAAAAACTGAAAGAAAAATGGTACATTAGTATCCAAAACATATGGTCCTCAGAGAATAAGGACTCACCAAAAGGATGGATGCTAAACTCTAAAATGGACTACTGATGGGGCTGAGCCTGAGAGTCGGGTCCTGTATTATGAAACGATATAGCATAGAGTATGCAGTCAGTATATGCAATGTAGCAAGTATGCAAGGTAAGTAAAATGGATATTTAAAAATACATAAAAGTTTATAAACAATCACAAGAGTGGGACAACATGCTCGTAACATAAATACCATAAGATAACATAAGGCTCAAGGTTTTAAATACGTTCGTAAACCATTCATTATCATAGTCATGAGAGTAACTTAATTAATTCATCACTTGAGCCAAATAATGTAAATGTATCAATGCATAAAAAACATGAGGAATAATGGGAGATTCTTATAATCGACAAACCCCATGTGGGAACACATGGAGCCCGACCTGTAAATCCCTAGTAGGGAGTGTGTTCATACCTTGCCACGGGTAGAACTATGAAGGGCATGATATCACATATGAAAGGGCACATTTGGTCAAGGGGACAGTTACAAAGGAGGTCCCATCATGTTCTACGGTGGCATATAGTTCTGAGATTCGGGGCAAAACCTGGACCCCGAACCTACTCGGTGTTCAATACTACTCCCAAAACATATATAGTGCTCATAGGATAACATATATGAAATTCATGGGCTAGTTAAATCATGATAATCATAAGCATGCTTGTAAATACGTGACTAGCCATGATGGTAAATCCCGTGAGTTGGCCAAAACATAATTAGTAAAATCATAATATTCATGCATACTTATAGATCAATGCATAGGCTTTGTAAATCATAAATTCATAATGGGCATTTGAATAAACCTATATTACAAGTCATAAATCATGATGGGTTTATGAATATCAACGAAAGTAGAAGAGATCATAACTCAATTCATCGTAGAATATGCATAATTAGGCATAATTTAATAGAAATTGAAATCAATAAATTTATAATCGAATTAGTTGTAGAATCTGATCATAATGCACAAAACATGGTTTAAATCATGAAAAACAATAACTCATGGATAGATCATTAGATTTCCACAAGATTTAAGATAAAACCCCATAAGATTTTTGAACCAACTCTTCATGAATTAGGAGAGATTGGGCATAGGTGTGAACGAAAACACACACTCATAACCCAACATACCTGGTTATGGCTGAGTCTAACACTTCCTTGAATACTCAAGAAGGAATTGAAGAAAGTGTTTGAAGGATTGCCTTGATCACCTCTCTAGACTATCACTCTTGCATGCATGAATATGAAATGGCCTAAATGAACTTAACCCATTTAAAAGTCATTATTCATTACTCAAAATGACGTAGTTTAGGCCTTAGGATATTAGAAATTATGAAAAAGCCCTTACTAAATTCGTAGAAAATAACTGCTAGATGGTCCGAACAAGGGACCCAACGACTTGTCCTCCATGGCCACAACTCGTGGAGTCGTCCGTCGGGTACACTGCTTTTCAGATCTCCTGGGCTCATCACGGAAGACTTAAAGACAAAGGAGTTTTCATAATTTAATTTTTTTGATCATAAAATTATCGCCAACACGAATTTGGTTCTTTTTATGAATGGTGACCACGACTCGTGGTCACCATCCGTGATGTACACTACCTTGGCCTCAGATATACTTTTCCCTGCTTGGTCACGACTCACCCCACGACTCATGGGGACTGACCACGACTCATGGGGTCCTCTCGTCAAGTACACTGACTCTCTTCCTTCTCTTTTCTTACTCATCCACATAACCACTGACGTAACAACTCGTGTGGCCTAACTACGAGTCATGGTCACGTCCGTGGGATCCCATTTCCAAAATTTCAAATTCATTCCCTAGGCCTCCCCACGAGTCACATCACGACTCATGAGCTCCCCTTCACGGGCCACCTCACGAACCATCCTGATGTCTGGTGCTAGATTTCAATTTTTCTCCATTTCAACTCTCGGGTCTGATCTTTGGGCTTCCAGAGTATAACACTAGAGGAATGAGTAGCAGGCCCGTAGATTCCAACATCCCAGAGTGTAGCAGGTGTGGTCATAGGCACATAAGATAATGTTTGGCAGGTATAGGTGCTTGCTTCAGGTGTGGGAATACCGGACATATGCTCAGTGATAGCCCAATAGCTAGACATGGCCATGATAGGGGCCAAGGCCCATCTTCCGATTTAGCAGCTCCACCAGCATGCCCAGCTCAGCAGGGGGCATCTACTAGCACATGTGCCGGTCAATGCCAAAACAGATTCTATGCCCTAGCATCCCGCCAGGGGTAGGGGTCTCCCTTGATGTAGTCACTAGTATGTTATGTGTATTCCATCTTGATGTATATGTATTGTTAGATCCATGGGCTACTTTTTCTTTTGTGATGCCCTATGTTGCATGTAGTTTCGGAGTCAGTCCCAAAACTTTATCAGAACCCTTCTCAGTCTCTTCTCCAATCAGTGATTCAGTTATAGCTCAACGATTGTATAGAAATTTCCTTTCACAATTCATCAAAAAATCACCTTAGCATATCTAGTATAGTTAGCCATGACCCATTTTGATGTTATTCTCAGCATGGATTGGCTATTTGCATGCTATGCCTCAGTGAATTGTAGAACCTGAGTGGTAGAGTTCAGATTTCCGAGTGAGCCAGTCTTAGAGTGGAAGGGTAGTTCAGCTGTGCCTGCTAATCGTTTCATTTCCTACCTTAAGACCGGAAAGATGATCTCTAAGGGTTGTGTGTACCATCTAGTTAGGGTTAAGGATGCTACGTTTGATACCTCGACTATCCGGTTAGTTCCAGTAGTATGCGAGTATCCAAAAGTCTTCCCTGATGATCTACCGGGAATTCCTCTTGAGCGGGAGATTGATTTTGGTATTGACCTTCTTTCCGATACGCAACCTGTATCTATTCCTCCTTATTGAATGGCTCCAGCTGAGTTAAAGGAGTAGTTGAAAGACCTTTTAGACAAAGGATTCATCAGATCGAGCAAATCCCCATGGGGTGCACCAATTCTTTTTATCATAAAGAAAGATTGTTCTCTTCGTATATGTATTGATATCGGCAATTGAACAAGGTCACCATCAAGAACAAGTATCCACTCCCTAGAATTGATGATTTATTTGACCATCTTCAAGTTGCTAAGTTTTTTTCTGTCACGACCCAAACATATACCTGGATTGTTGACACAGGACAAGGAGTCTTGAGAGACCCCAAGTCGACCCACGGCATGAGCATACATCTAATTCAATCACAAATGCGGAAGACTGAACATAAGGCATATCGAAAACATGGCATAACATAATATGTCAAAACATCCGAAACACTAAGACATACAAGCTGAGTACTGAACATTTGTATAAAAGCCTCTAATAAGTACGATGGGTTGATGGGACAACACCCCCAACTAACCCGAACAAGCACAGAAACAGAAAGTAGCAACATATCTATCAAATAGCCCTCGGAACATGAGGTCTCACCAACTGCGCTGGAA
Source organism: Datura stramonium (assembly GCA_018107945.1). Taxonomy (NCBI): domain Eukaryota; kingdom Viridiplantae; phylum Streptophyta; class Magnoliopsida; order Solanales; family Solanaceae; genus Datura; species Datura stramonium. The sequence continues at coordinate 6,558 of JACEIK010016006.1, read as the reverse complement.
GAAACTCCCAGACAATCTATGGGTGAGGGTGAACCTGAGAGCTGGGGCCTGTATCATGAAATGATACAACATAGAAAGTATGTTGTCAGTACATGGAATGTATTGAGCATGAAAGGTAAATAAAACGGACATTTAATATATATATATAAACTCATAAATGATCATAAGAGTAGGATGTCATGCTCGTATCGTAAATCATCATAACATGTCATAAGGCCCAAGGTTTTCAAAACATTTGTAATGTAAGAATAATCATAATCATAAGGGAAGAAGCTTTACTTAACATGATTTGATCCAAGATACATAATCATAACATGCATAAATCATGAGGAACAGTCGGAGATTCTCTTAACCGACATGTCCAATATGAGCACACATGAAGCCCGACTTGTAACCTAGTCAGAAGGGTGCCATTACTTTTCCAAGGATAGGACCATGAAATTGTGATATAACCATGAAGAAAGGGACATTTGGGTCGGGGATAGTCATGAATGGGGTACCAACATACCTACGCGACACGTAGTTCATGAGATTCGGGGCTTAACCTGAGCCCCGAACCTACTCGATAATCGATACAACTCCAAAAACATATATAGTGCTCTTAGTATAATATGCATTAATTCATGGGCTAGTTAAATCATTATAATCATAAACATGCTTGTATATATGTGAACTATCCATGAAATAAGGCCCGTGAGTCGGCCAAAACATAATTCATGATTCATAAGGTTCATACATACTTGTAAACCATGCATATATGTTGAAATTCATAATATCATGATGGGTAATATCATAAATCCATAATTTTAATCATAATTCATGCTAGACTTGTAAATATCATCAATGGAAATAGTATATCATAAGTCGATTTATAATGAGTCATGCATAATTTGGCTTAATTTCATAGAAATCAAAATCGATAAAATTATAAATGATTTAAATAATAAAAACTAATCAAAACCCATATATTATGATGACATTCTAAAATCACAAAACCCATTATCAAATCATTAGACTTTTATAAAGAAAACATCTTCAAAACCCCATGAGCTTCTAATAAAATTTTCATAAGAATCATAGAGGATGGGAATGGGTGTGGAAGAAATCACCAATTGATAGCCTTACATACCTGGAACCACTGATTCTTAACCTCCCTTGAATGCCCAAGAAGAAATGGAAAGGAATTGGGGAATAAAACCTTGAATCACCTCTTAATCACTCCTCTAAACTCATGCATGCATGAATGAAGGCTTAGAATAGATCATCCTCCTAAAAAACCACCATTCATAAGCTAAAACGATGTAGTTTAGGGTCTCATAGTGTGGAAAAGTCTAAAATACCCTTAATGAATCTACCCTAAAATCTGGCCGGGTTGAACTAACGGACGGAACCAATGGGTTGTTAGAGCTAATGACAACCTATTCTACGACTTATCGTTAGCACTGTTGTAGCTTACTTCTGGAACTGACCAACGAATGAAAAGGATGACCCATCCTATGAAACAACGAATCGTTATATCATCCGTTGTTTGCTCTTCATACAACCTAAACCTTCTTACCACGAGCCTCACCACAACTCGTGGTTGCTTCCAATAAGTCATGGTCTTGATCCATCATCTACACTGGAATTTATTGCACCAAAACAATGACCGGTAACAACGACTCGTTACAACCCACAATGAGTCATTGGAAAGCCCGTTGTCTGCTACCTGTTGAACCCAACCTCTTCCAATGCCTGCTGACAACAGCTCATCATTACCAACAAAGAGTCATTATGTCATCTGTTGTCTCCACTGCCACCCAGCCCTCCCTAACCAATGACTGCATACAACGACTCGTGGTTTGTTACCACAAGTCGTTCCATGGCTTATCCTGTGCAATATTTCCCAATTTCTGCAGTTTTCAACTTTTAACTTTTGGGTCTATTCTTAAGCACTTCTAGGTTATTACATTTTCGAAGATAGATCTTAGATCCTGATACCATCAACTCAGGGTTTGGGAGAGTGACATCCTGAAGACAGTCTTCAGGACTCAATATGGTTATTATGAATTTGTAGTTATGTATTTTGGGCTAACGAATGCTCCTACATCCTTTACGGATTTGCTTAACAGGGTATTCAAGCCATACTTCGATATGTTTGTAATTGTGTTCATAGATGACATCCTTATATACTCCTAGAGCAAGGAGGAGTATGCCGTTAATTTGAGAGTGGTGCTACAGACTCTTAAGGACCGCCAATTATATGCTAAATTCAGCAAGTGAAAATTTTGTTTGAACTCAGTGTCATTTTGGGCCATGTGGTGTCAAGTGAGGGTATAAAGGTGGACTCTCAGAAGATAAAAGCGGTGAAGAGTTTGCCTAGACCGGTGAATCCTTCGGATATCAGGAGTTTCTTGGGCTTAGCAGGTTATTATTGGAGGTTCATTGAGGGGTTTTCATCTATTGTAGCACCATTGACCAAATTGACCCAAAAAAGGTAAAGTTCTAATAGTCGGATGCTTGTGAGAGGGGCTTCGAAGAGTTGAAGACTCGACTAACCTTAGCAACGGTATTAACCTACCCGAGTATTACCAAGGGGTTTATGGTATATTGTGATTCTTCAAGGATCGTCCTTGGTTGTGTGTTGATGTAGTAGGGTAAAGTCATAGCATACGCTTCCAGGTAGCTAAAGGTTCATGAAAAGAATTACCCGATCCATGATCTCTAATTGGTGGCAGCGGTATTTTCCTTGAAGATATGGAGACACTGTCTGTATGGGGTCCATGTAGATGTGTTTACAGACCATAAAAGCCTACAGTATGTGTTTACCCAAAAGGATATAAATCTACACCAAAGAAGGTGGTTGGAGCTACTTAAGGATTATGATATGAGTGTCCTTTACCATTCGGGAAAGGCTAATGTAGTAGCAGATGGTCTTAGTAGGCTCTCTATGGAGAGTGTGTCCCATGTAGATAAGGGGAGGAAGGAGTTGGTGAAGGATGTACATCGGCTTGCACGGTTGGGAGTTGGTATGGTTGACTCGACCGATGGTGGAGTTATTGTTCAGAATGAATTAGAATCATCCTTGGTGACTGATGTGAAAGCTAGACAAGACGAGGATCCTATTCTGGTAAAGCTGAAGGAAGCCGTCCAGAATCAGAAGGTAGAGGTCTTCTCCAAAGGGGGAGATGATGTGCTTCGATACCAGGGTCACTTGTGTGTCTTAGATGTTGATGATTTGGGAGATCGGATATTGCACGAGGCTCATGGTTCTAGATACTCCATCATCCAGGTGCCACCAAGATGTACCGTGACCTACGGGAAGTCTACTGGTGGAATGACATGAAGAAGCACATTGCAAAATTGGCTCTAAGTGCCCATATTGACAGCAAGAGAAGGTTGAGTACCAAAGGCCAGGAGGTATGCTTCAAGACATCAGTATTCCTACTTGGAAATGGGAGGAGATCAATATGGGCTTCATCACAGGGTTTCCCCGCACTCGTCGACAGTATGACTCTATTTGGGTGGTTGTGGACAGGTAACCAAAGCTGCTCATTTCTTACCAGTCAAAACTACCGATTTCGACAGAGGATTATGCTAAACTATACGTTCGAGAGCTAGTTCTGTTGCATGGAGTGCCCTTGTCCATTATATCAGATAGAGGTACTCAATTTACCTTCCAGTTTTGGAGATCGTTTCAAATTGGACTCGATACTTATGCCAAGCTTAGCCTAATGTTTCACCCACAAAATGATGGTCAGGTAGAGCGGACTATTTAGACTCTATAGGAAATGTTGAGAGCATATGTAATTGACTTCAAGGGTATTTGGGATGATCATTTGCCTCTCATTGAGTTTGCATATAACAACAACTATCATTCCAGCATTCAGATGGCTCCGTTTGAAGCTCTCTATGGGAGGAGGTGCAGATCGCCTATTGGTTGGTTTGAAGTCGGTGAAGCTGCGATGATAGGGCCAGATTCAGTCCATGAGGCCATGGAGAAAGTTCAACTTATAAGGGACATGTTAAAAACAACTCAGAGTCGCCAAAAGTCCTATGCAGATGTGAGAAGGAGTGCACTTAAGTTTGAAGTCGACGATTGGGTGTTTCTAAAGGTATCTCCCATGAAGGGGGTGATAAGATTTGGAAAGAAGGGGAAACTCATTCCCCATTATGTTGGCCCATATTGGATTATGAAATGGGTTGGCAAGGTAGCATATGAGTTGGAGTTTCCCGTAGAACTTGCCTCAGTCCAGCCAGTTTTCCATCTATCGCTCATAAAGAAGTGTTTGGGTAATCCAGCTCTACTTGTTTTGGTGGACAGTGTCGGTGTGAAAGACAACCTTAGTTATGAAGAGGTTCCAGTGGAGATACTGGATCACCAGGTTTGTAAGCTAAGGAACAAATAAGCAGCTTCAATCAATGTTTTATGGAGGAATCATCATGTTGAGGGAGCTATGTGGGAAGCCGAAATAGATATGATGGCTAAATACCCATATTTATTTCCTTCTAGCTTAGTTCCATCATGAGGTATTAGTTTCCTCCTTAATACTCTATTTATTTTCATGTTCAGCTCTTGTATCCCAGTTTTCTTCATGTAAATGGATGTTTGTATGATTTGGGAATTTAATTCAGTAATGTAGTTCAATTCGGAGTCAGTTATTCAGTCAGTTTTCAACATGTATGTTTAGTATTTGAATATGGTGATTGCATTTCTCTGTTTTCTGTATGTTTACACATATTCGAGGACGAATGTTCCCAAGGGGGAGATATTGTAATACCCCAGAAGTGCCTTAAACTAGACCCGAGATTTTAAAATGAAAAGTAGCATAAATCTAGAAATTTTTCTCAAAACGGGTCATTGTACGAATCATTGGCGGGACCAACGACCCATTGGATGTGCCCGTGATGAGATACTGCAGGTCTGGATTTGTGAGTAATGGGCCTAGGAACGACCCATTGTTTGATGTAACGGGTTGTTGAATATGAGCCGTTGTGAGGTGTTTCTGGTTTAGGGAGGAAGTGACGAATCAAGTGACGACTCATCGTTGGGAGAAACGAGTCATTGTTAGTGCCCGTTGGGAGGAATCCTGGGAGATGGACAGTGGTGATAACAACTGGTAGCAATGAGTTGTTGAAGCTTGTAATGACTCGTCCTGTCCAGTCGTGGTAGGAAATCTGAGACTTGAATCAAGGATGAAACAATGAGGGGTGTAACGGACCGTTGGAGTCAGTAACGGTCTGTTGTGACGCCCGTTGTCACTGGCAGAGTAGTTTTTCCAGTAAATTCATTAAGGATATTTTCTTCTTTCCTAAGCCCTAGGGTCCTAAACTACGTCGTTTTAAGCATGAAATAGAGAGTTATAAGAGGGGTTATGTCATTCTAAACCTATCATAATTCATGCATGCAAGCTTAGGGATTTTAAGAGGTGATCAAGTCTAGTTTTCTACAAGTTCTTCCTCAATTCTCTTTGGGCTATCAAGGAAGTGTGAGAATTAGATTCCCTCAGGTATGTAAGGCTATGAATAGGTGAAATTTTCAATACCCATGCCCAATTCCCACTCAATTCATGATGTTCTAATTGATGATTTCATGGGGCTCTTATCCAATGTATGAATTCTTAAGTTTTATTCGTGGGTATGATCTAAGTATATTTTAAATGATGAATGGGAAGATGTTACAATGTTTTAAATTATAAATTATGTTTTTAAGTTTTCTAAATTATGATGCCCATTTATGAATGTTCATGAAAGTTGAGATCTATGAGTTATGAGTTCAAGTATGATGAGATGTTTATGAATAACACATGATTTTGATATACCCATGTTTATGTTTATATTTTCAAAGTAAATCAAGTTGATTTCAAGCATGTTAAAGTATTGGAAAAGCCCATATGATCAAGTATGTTTTATGATTTCATGAATTAGCTTACCATATGGTTTTGGAGTTATGACTCCCATTATTTGCAACTTATGGTAAGGTTTGAGCCAAGGCTCCTCATGTTATGATTTCATATTATGCATGTATAATATTATTCAGATTCGTCACTAGATGATGGTCAGCATCATTGAGAAATGTTGGAGAGCATATATATATTTTTGAGAGTAGTGTCTAGTACTGAGTAGGATAAGGGTCAGTCAACTTGATGCCTCAGAACTTCGCACCAACGTAGGTTTACTTATATACTTTGGGACATCCTTTGGATCTTTCCCCTACCCCTAAGGGGCCTTAAGCTTGATATCGATATCATGGTATCGTCTTTAGCCCTGGAAAGGCTTTGGACAGCTCTGCCCACTTGAGCGTGATAGCCGGGACCATGTAAGCTCTATCGTGGTAATGTCAGTTATATGAAAAGTCTCCCATTGTTCCTCATGATTTCAGTTATGCATGTACATTAGTCATGATATATGCTTTCAGCAGGTTTGACCCAAATGTTCAGTTTTACTTATGATTATCAATTTTTAGCTTTGGGTTATTCGATTCAGTTATGATGTTCAGTTATGTTCAGAACATGATTTTAGCAAATAGCATGCAAGCCCTACTCTTAGAATCTCATCTTGATTATGTTTTTATGAAAT
>JACEIK010016005.1:0-16842 GCA_018107945.1 Datura stramonium | reverse complement strand
CCAATTTTCATATAAGTGTACAAACTTACAACTTAATTTAGAGTATCATTTATCTTAGTGGAAGGATTTAGAACAACACCAATTAGAGATTTAGGGGGATAGGGTAGAAATATCTTTTGAATTGTGCCATCATTTTTTGAACATCTTTCTACCTATCATTCCTCTTCAATTGATAGAGAAAATAAGAAATTTCTACTATATGAATTAAAATATTAGTAGTATAAAGGTAGTACGATCCAGAAAATGGAATAGTAGCCACATAAAATTTACATAAAAGTTACACAACTTCATTAATGGTAGTCCATATTTCATTAGTTATTATACAACTGGAATCAGTATAATGAGCATTAACAACTTCAATTATAGGGGCATGTATCTAGGGGCAAGGCATATATAGCACACTTAGTCTTAAATTCTTGAATTGTAGAAGCTCTATTATTTTTTTGAATAACATCAATAACTCTTCTAACTAATCTAACACCCAAAAAGACCTTACAATCAAGCCCTAGAAATGTAAGTAGATTCAGTAGAAAATATGCATTTTTCTCTCAGGACAGCTCATGGTATGAGTCATTGTACCATGGTATGGGTCATAAGTCGAGTTGGGATGAGCTACTAGTTTTCAGATCTTGGACAAATGAGTCAAGGTACGTCTTGTTGTTTGGTGTGATGAGTCATGTTCAGGAGTCATGGATAATAGCATAGTATTCTAGCCTAGTGACGAAGGATCATAGTACGAATCATAGGAGGCTATAACAAGTCATGGTACGACTCATTGTAGGAAACAACAAGTCATGAAATGCAGTCTTGGTTTGGAACTTCTGAGGAAGGAATGATGTCACAAGTCAAGTTATGACTCGTTGTAGGAAACAACGAGCCGTGGTAGGCATCCGTGGTGAGAATCAGAAAGTTGAAAATTTGGAATGGCTGACAACGGAAAGAAACCACGAGTCATGGTTTGGTTGTACGAGTCGTGGTACAACTCATGGTTCTTGGCCGTGTATTTTTCCCTATCGAATCATTAAAGGCATTTTCATAATTTCTAAGCTCTTAACTCTTTAATGACGTCGTTTTAAGCCCTGAAATGAGTATTTTAAGATGGTTTCACCTATCCTAAGTCATTAGGCTCCCTTGCATGCATTGAATTGAGATTCTCTTCCAAGATCAAACTAGAATTCTCCTCAATTTCTTCCCCAAATTCTTGGGCTTCCAAGGCTAGATTGAAAATCAGCTTACCCAGGTATATAGTACTATGAATGTAGGATTTCTTCCACCCTCATGCCCAAGCTTCTTCTCAAATTCATGATTTCAAGTTCTTAATCAAGTGTATTGATTCCTAGGATTTTAATCCAATTTTATGAAACTACCTATTCTATGATTATGAGTCTATCCCCTCATGTTCTAAAGTATAATTTATTTCTAATGGAAAAATTTTATCTCTCAATTTGATTATAAATTCATGATTGCCAAGTTATTAGAAATGATGCCCTATTATGCAAGTTTTATGAGATTCAAGCTTATGATCCATGATTTCAAGAATGATAAGATATGTAGTATGCATGAATATTTATGAACTCTCAACTTATGATTCCATGATTTTGACTTATGAAGTTAATTTCAAGTATGCATGATTTGTGATTTGGACAAGCCCATGCAAGTTAAGTAAGTTATTTATGATTTAGCCAAGGCTAATAAGATCAGTTTATGATATGATTTGGAATCAAGAATCCCAATGAAGCTTATGATACGATATGGAGTCAAGACTCCCAATGTTCAAATTCAAGCTACGTTTGAGATTATAATTTCAGCTTTGTTGAAAAACAATGTGAGCACTACGCATGTTTTGGGAGTAGTGTCTAGCACCGAGAAGGCTTGGGGTTTTGAGGTTCCCTGGTCTCATAAACTACATACCAACATAGGTATATATGTATATTTAGGACCTCCCAAGAGAGTTTCCCCTACCCTAAGGGGATTAGCGTTATATCGATATCATGGTTTAGCATCCTTAGCCTTCGCAAGGTTTTGGAAGGCTTTGCCAACTTAAGTGTAATAGTTAGGGAATCACGTAAGCTCTATCATGATGATGTCAGTTATGAAGAGTCTCCCATTGCTCATCATGATTTCAGTTGCTCATGTTCATGACTTATGATATTAATTGTACAATAGATTTGAGCCAATTATTAGTTTATGAGCTTTTATTTACCATTTCAGCTATGACAAGTCATATGATTTCTATTTCTAAATCTTGGGTCACTATGTTCAGTTATGATAACCAGTTTATGATTATGTATATCTCAGATACAGTTTTCAGCATGCAGTCCTTACTCTCATGATCTTTTGATTTATATGCATGATTTCAACTAACATTTTAGTAAGCATGTTTTACTTACCTTACATACTCAGTATATTTCAAGTACTGACTGCATACTCTATGTGATATCATCTCATGATATAGTTATAGGTTATCCCGCTCAGTCTCATCGGTAGTTTACTCCCATCTCAAACCAATTCAACCCCTACTTTGGGTGAGTCCTCATCCTCTGAGGACATCTATTAGTTTAGATTTGTTATGTCAGTTTAGTTATAGATATGGAGTTAGCTGGGGGCTTGTCCTAGCAACTCAGATAATGGAGGCTTTTCAAACATAGACTAGTATGTTCATCTTTTAGATTCAGTGTTGTGATATTATCGCTTGATATACGCTTTATCATATTCAGTCTTCCACTGATTCATGTTTAGGCTATTTTCCTCTTACTTATGATTTAATGTTGTGCTATGGATGTATCATGAGTTAGCTTAGAGCCATTTGTGATTCTAGGCTCCATGTCTCGATTTGGGGTTTCAGCTAAGGTCATGGCAAATTTGGTATCAAAGCAAAGGTTTAGGTGTGCCTTAGGGTTTCTAAAAGCCGTGTTAGGTAGATTATTTTTCATGGGTGTGAAGCACGCCACACTTATGGGAGAGAGGCTACTAGACATTTTAGAAAATTTCCCTTCTTTCATGATTCTATGTTGTGCGATGAAGTACCACTCTATTCCACTAACTCGTGTTATATGCGAATGTAGAAATATGCCTCCATGCCGAGTTAATGGTAGATGGAATGGAAACAGAAATGACCATTGCAATGGCAATGGAGATGGGCATCAGCAAGCCCCACTAGCACTAGAAGATCTTTTATCTAAGCAGGTCACTCATGCTGAGTTCAGAGGGGCATTTTAAATGTTGGCACAACCATGACTACTCAGGTCAACCAGCAGGCGGTGGCCCATGTTCCCCAGAATGGGAACGCAGCAGCGGCGAGAGTACGAGACTTTCTCAGGATGAACCCACCTGAGTTTCTTGAGTTGAAGGTGGATGAGGATCGACGCGAGTTCCTTGAGGAGGTGTAGAAAATCACCCAAATTATGAGGGTGATGGGAGAGGAGAGTGTAGATTTAGCCTCCTATCAACTGAAGGGAGTTTCTATTATATGGTTCTGTCAGTGGAAGGATAGTAAAGGAGTTAGAGCGGTTCCCATGGGTTGGAATGAGTTTGTGACTGCTTCCTTGGTCAGGTTCTTCCCTAGGGAGTTGAGGGCGACAAAGGAGGCGGAGCTCGTTAACTTAAAGTAGAACAACAGAACTGTCTAGGAGTATACTTTGGAGTTTACACAAATTTCTAATTATGCATCGGAGATGGTTGCTGATGCTAGGGCTCATGTAAGCAGGTGTGTGAATGGATGTAGTACCCCAAAAGTTCTTAAGATCAGATCCGAAAGCAGAGAAAATAAGAAAAATTTGCACAAGTCATAGAATGACTCATTAGGTGACTCGTCAGGTCACCCGACGAGTCATGGAGTGGCTCGTGAGGAGGGTTCCATGCCAGTGAAGAGTCTTGGTTAGGGGGTGACCACCAGTGGAGCCACGATTCGTGGTGTCACTCCACAACTCGTGAGGTAAGTCGTGGTTAGGATGGCTGGTTGAAGGTCTGAATTTCCGATAGCAATAATGAGTGCGGACCACAAGTCGTGGGTGGTCCCAACGACTTGTGAAGTCCATCATGAGGACTGGCAGAGTCCATATTCCTGCGAATTTAGTAAGGGTATTTTCATAATTCCTATGCTCCTAAGTCCTAAACTACATCGTTTTAAGATTTGTTAGGAGGGTTTTAAGAGTGCTTAGCCTATCCTAAGTCATCCTCTCCCATGCATGCAAGATTAGAGGGTTCTATTTAAGATCAAGCTTGAGAATTCTCCTAGTTCTTCCCCAAATCTCTTTGGGCTTTCAAGGAAACATGTAAAATCAGATTACCCAGGTTTGTAATGTTATGAATGAGAGTTTCTCTTCACTCTCATGCCCAATCTTCTTCTCTTCATGAATCCAAGTGTATGATTCCATGGGGTTTTAACCCAAAGTATGAATTGTCTATGTTTTAATTATGGGTCAATTCCCTTCATGTTTTAAATGATATTTTAAGATTCATGGGCATGTTGTATACTTATTTTGAATTACAATTCATTATTTCTAGTTTTGAAAGTATTATGCCCAATTATGCAAGTTTCATGAAATGTTAAAATTATAATCTATATTTTCAAGCAGGATGAGATGTGTAGCATGAATAAATTTGTATGAATTACCCATGTATGAATCCATCATTTTTGACTAGCAAGTTTATTTCAAGAATGTTAAAGTTTGGACAAGCCTATATAATCTAAGTATGTTTTCATGATTTAGTTCAAGTTTATGATGTTAGCTTACCACATTGTTTTGGAGTCTATACTCCCACTTTCAGCTTGTGGTATGCTTTGAGCTAATGATCGTCATATTTAGATTTTGGACTATGTATGTAATTTCATGATCTGATTCATTGAAAAATGATGGTTCAACTTCGTTCAAAAACCTCAGAGAGCCTATGCATGTTTTTGGGAGTAGTGTCTAGCACCGAGTAGGCTAGGGTTTCAGGCAAACCCAGGGCCTTAGAACTATATGCCAACGTAAGTTTATTCAAATTCATTGGGGCCTTCCTTGTTAGCTTTCCCTGCCCCAAGGGGCCTTCAACTTGATATCGATATCATGGTACCATCCTTAGCCCTGGCAAGGCTTTGGACGACCCTGCCCACTTGAGTGTAATAGTTGGGATCACATAAGCTCTATTACGATATTTTCAATTATATGGAGAGTCTTCCATATTCCTCATGATTTCAGTTATACATGTTCATCAGCTATGATATTATGTTTTCAACAAGTTTGACCTAATGTTTAGTTTATTAGTTTTACTAATGATCATCAGTTTCAATTTTGGGTCATTCGTTTTAGTTATGAGGTTTAGTTAGTTTTACTCAGTTTTCAAGATATCAGCATGGAAGTCCTTACTCTCAAAATCTTATAACGATAAAATTTATGTTATGAATGTTTCCAGTTTTACTTACTTTGCATGCTCAATACATTCCAAGTACTGACCGCATACTCTATGTTGTATCATCTCATGATAAAGGCTCAGTCATTTAGGTTCAGTCTCGCCACTAGTCAGTTTTTAGAGTTTAGTCCAGACAACTTGTTGGTGAGTCCTCATCTTTCGAGGACCGTTAGATAGTTGAGCTTTTGTCATTTTTTGTTTCAGATTTCGAGTGAGCTAGTTGGGGTGCTGTCCCATTAGCTCGGCAGTATGTTGAGGCCTTTAAGACATAGTGATATATACAGCATCGAATTCAGTCTATGTTATTTCCATTGTTCAAATGTTTTAATATTCAGAATTCCACTATTTCAGAATTCAGTTTTGCGCTTGGATTATGTTGAGTTAGTTATCATGTTCTTGCCATGGATCGACTTGGAGCCATTTATGGTTCTAAGTTCTGTGTCTAGATCCAGACCTATGTTTGGATCATGACAAACTTGGAATCAGAGCCAAAGATTCAGTGTGTGCTGAGGTATCTGAAAGCTGCATTAAATAGAGTTTTTTTCATGGGTGTAAAGCGCGCCACACTTATGAAGAAGAGGCTACCAAATGTTTTCGGAAATTTTCCTTCTTTCATGATCTATTTCTTGCGATGAAGTACCTCTCTTTCCATCTAACTCTTACTATACGCGTTTGAAGAATCATGCCCCCCCGACGAGTTAACGGAAGATAGAATGGTAACAGAAATGGAAATGGCCACGAGGATGGCAACGCAGACGGGCACCATCAAGCCCCACCATCCCTAGAGGATCATGTGCCTAAGAAGTTTACCTATGCTTAGTTTAGTCAGCTATCCAGATGTTGGCGCAGGTGTTGATCGCTCAGGTCAATCAGCAGGTAGTGGCTCATGTTTCCCAGAATGGGAACGCAGCAACGGCTAGGGTCAGTGATTTCCTCAGGATGAATCCCCCTGAGTTTCTTAGTTCAACAGTGGACGAGGACCCACATGAGTTCATCAAATAGATTTATAAAATCACCCAAATTATGGGGGTGACGGGGGAGGAGTATGCAGACCTAGCCTCATATCAGTTGAAGGGGGTTGCTCATATTTGGTATAGACAGTGAAAGGATGGCCGGGAGTCGGAGCGGGTCCCTTTGGTTGGGATGAGTTTCTTACCGCATTCTTGAATCGATTCTTTCCCAGGGAGATGAGGGAGATCAAGGTAGTAGAGTTCATGAATATGAGATAGAACAATATGACCTTCTAGGAGTATGCTCTAGAGTTCACCCCCTTGTACAAGTATGCACCGGAGATGGTGGCCGACCAGAGGTCTCTGATAATGCTCAAACAACACTCCTCATTTAGAGAGAATGTAAGAAATCATTGTATCAAAACAAATAACCTGATGAATGTCGGGATCGAATCCCACAAGGACTAGAGAATGATTTGCATAAGTGTTGTTTAGTGAATTGAATTGATTCGCATCCAAGCAATGAAATGTAAATGGGGGAAGTGAAGGCAAAAATATATTATGGATTCTAAAATCAGCTAATCAAGAGAGTAAGATAACCAAAATTGAGAAACAATAATGAGCAAAGGCTAGATGTGTGGTGTAGATGGGATGTCAATCAAACTGGAATTTACTAGACAGACAGATTATTACTAATATGTGTAAATAAACTTGGAAAAAGGTGTAGCCCAATATTTTTCAACCACTTGGTCTCCTTATCCTCGAGTTCTTTCGAATCTCAAAACATAATTCAACTATTCCAATATGGTTTGGATTACAAGCTAGATATATATATCCATCAACCTCTAAAGGGATTATGCTCACGGGTTTTGGCTATTTCTATCCCAACCCCACATAATCAAATCCCAATCCAATATTAAATTCTCCCACTTTACTTAATTCTTCTTTTTCAAGCTAAAAACAAGTAAGAAAATAATACCCATATTTGCAACTATGATCAATCAGCTATAATTTGAGGAGAATTCAATAGATTTACACTAATCAAGTAATAACAAAGACAAATCTAGCAATACACAATAAAATTAAACACCCATCATTACATACCTCTAGCTATAGATTTTGCTACTCATAATTGAGAAACACAAGAGTATATTCATTAATAAACTCAATAATTTCATCATTAGGAGTAAGCACAATCAAACTCAAAATATTTCTACAATGGTGGTTATACCTTGCTAAAGAAAAAAAATAAAGATGAAAAAGCAATGTTCAAGTATTTCTTCTCTTCTCTAATGAAGTTCTCTCTCTCAAAAAGTAAAGGGAATATTCAAGGATATGTTCATAGTACTTTTTTCTAGAATATATACAAAAATAGGGCATACATTCTCCTCTTTCTTAGGGCTGGTTGTTTTTTGCCTTTTCAGGCGTCTTTCACGTGCAATGGAGCCGGCGGTTCACCGGTTGTTATCCGCGAGACGCAATTTTCTTTCTTCTGTGATCCTATGAAGTTCCAAGGCCTTTTGATGGTGTCTTCAGCAGTGTCTTCGGCAGTTCACCAGTTTTCATCCATGAGCCACTAGTTGATTTCATCATTTGTGCAGCAAAGTCCAGCACTTGTCGGCGATGGAACTGGCGGATTGCTGGTTACTATTCGCGAGCCGCTGATTGCTATCCGCAAGCCGCCAATTTCAGTTTCTCATCAAGCCAGTGGTTTCCTGCAGTTGACCGACATTTCTCCAATGTCCTCTAGTGGAGCGACGATTTTCATCTGAATCTTAATGAGTTGGTAAATTACCAACTCATCAAACCCCCAAACTTGAACCATTACTTGTCCTCAAGTAATAAAATTTTTATCAGTTGAGTAAACAGAATGGAATGTCACTCCACAAAATTCTATGCATCAAAGACCACTTAATCTATGACAACCCAAAAATTCTTACCAACTCACAGAAAAAGAGAAGCAATTTCCCCCCTAAGAATGTGAAAAATTTCAAGAGGCAACCACAATTCATAGGCATGATTCACAACTGCTTTTATTTTGCAAAAAAGGGCATAATTTATCTAATCAAATACACATAGCATCTTAAATCATAATCACTATACATTCAAAGTTTGCTTTGGAGCTCATATTGCTCATGCCTCAATCACACGTTTACTTTAATGCAAGTATGCCCCCAAAAGGGAGTGATGCCACTTACTACGAAAGAGAATCCCTTTTGTTTATCATAATTCAATGCACACATAAGGGATTATAGAAGAAAACAGTCACAAAAGAAATCTTCATGCACACAACTTGACCCATAAGCTTGCCCTTCGTGTAATTCTCCACTAATGTAGAGCAACTACACTCAAAATCAATTAGGACTTGCGGGTCATAATAAAGGATAGGGTAATGGTAGGACAAACATTTAGCTCTAGTGACTAGAACCTCCTTAATGTCTTTATGTGAATACTTTAATCCTCCCAATCCAACTTTTTAGATCACTCCATCTTATTCCTCCTTTTTCAAGCATTTTCATCTTTTATTTCTCAAAGACCTTCCTTATAGCTCATTTGGCTATCACATTAAGCCTTGTCTAAGCAAGAGGTAACACTATTTCACTATTCTTTTCTATTTTGGTACCTTAAGGTTTTTTCCAACCCATTATTTCATCCCTTTTGATCACAATTTGGTGCTACCTCAAATTTAGGCTACTCATATTTCCCACTTTTTTGTAAACCCCCAAACATAGGATTTTTGCCTCTTTCTCACTGATTTCCTTATCTCTCCCTACGTATTTGGGCTTCAAGCCCCCATTATTCTTAATCACTCGCCACTAGCAATTAGGAAGGATGGGTGCCAAGAAGAGGGTAACAAAAAGGGACATTGACTTGTAATGTGGTTTTCAAGAATAAACAGTCCATAGGCTCCGCGTTGGCTAGCAAGCGAAGACATTTTCGGAAGTCATTTTGGGTGAAGTGACTAGTCAAATTAAAGCCTAAAATCATGTTCTAAGTTTAGCTACATCTAGAGTTTTTCCTTGAGTCATTGTTAGGCCAAGTTCTAGACAAGAAGAGATGCTTGAGATTCATTCAAAAATCCTTGCCACATAAGGTATCAAACCCAAAGAGTTCACACAAGTCATTATTGTCAAAAGATTTAGATTCAAGATATGAGAGCATGCAAATTAATAAGCCAAACAGGGAATATGTGATGCATGACAAGAGATTGCTACACATTTCATTTCAAATGCCCATTTTCATGTTTTTCAAGCCACACAAAAAATTTCTGGTGATACCTCTCAAAAAATAATTCCATAAAAGGCTCAAAAGAAAGATATGGCATTTCCCTTAAGAGAGTCACCTCACAATCTATCATTGGAAAATGTCAACACGGTTCGACAACAAAAAAAAGAAAAAAAATGCTCCCTGGGAAAGAACAGTGGTATGAAGAAAACTCTTGGAACTTGATTACTATCTACTAATTACAAAGGAGAAAACCAAAATTTAGATCACAATGCAAAATTTAGCAATTAAAGTAAGGACCCATTCATTAGCACTAATATCAAAGGCAATTTCTATTATATTTATTCACAATTCTAACAAAACAAACAACGTGGCAAGGGAAATCATCAAACATTGCTAAAATGAGATCGACAAAGGCTCACAACTCCTCACAAGTTATAAAACAAAAGACTGACAAGGGATATATCAAGTCATAAACAAAATAAACCACAAATGACCACCTAGAAGAAGACTCATCCCACCCCGAACTTAAACACTACTTTGTCCCTAATATAAGCATGTAAAACAAAGAGGGTGAGAACTCCGTGAGTTGGTTACCCGTCATCATCCTCATCATCATCAGCGCCAGCTCTAGCCTCTCGCTTAAGGCCTTCATCACCCAGATCCTCTGACTCCTCTCCGAAGCCCTCAAACAAATCATCAATAGGGCCTTGAACTGTAGAAGGGGCAGTCATCGCTGCATCAAGGGCGCTCAAATCAGGCACCTCCATGGATGTCTGACTCTTCCACTCCCTTACTTAAGTTTGGAAAGAAGTAATAGCCCCCTCCACAATATCCACCCTCTTGCACAACTTGGTAAGACTCTCATACATCGACTTTATATCTTTTTTTACCGTTGCGATAAGGGCATGGAGGCTCTTAGCCAACTATTGAAGCTGGATCTCATAAGAGTTAGTCATTTCCACAAGCCTGTGAAGACTGCTTGGTTGGGAGGATGTTGGAGGAGGTGATGCTCTCCTAATAGGTATTACACCGAA
The DNA here is from genome assembly GCA_018107945.1 of Datura stramonium. NCBI lineage: Eukaryota > Viridiplantae > Streptophyta > Magnoliopsida > Solanales > Solanaceae > Datura > Datura stramonium. The sequence goes on along the minus strand of JACEIK010016005.1, from coordinate 6,236 downwards.
GGCTTGTCCCGATGCCTCTAGGGGTAGCATGTTCAGATCGGGGGCCCATGGAGACTGCTTAGAACCATGGGAGAGAGAAACTTCTAGCAAATCAAAGTCCTACATCTGCTTCCACTTAACCTTGGGCACATCTGTGTCCCTTTTTGCAATCTATTATGTTTACACCAGTAGCGGAGTTAGGGGCTTCGTCTGGAAATAGTGGCACTTGAGCTTGCAAGGAAAGTCGGGATATGAGAACAACATATGACATGGAGGTGTTGGTTTGCCTTGCTTTCCTCTTCATTTGTACAACCACAATTTCCCGAAAGTTTACGGGGACCCCTCTCATGATGCAGGTGATAAAGATAGCTGCTTCCAAGCTGACCCCTGCTTGTTCTTGGAAGGTATGATCCGACCACAAATGAAGTCTAACCACAACTTGGCCTCAAACTTGAGATCATGGAAAGAAATTTCGCCACCATTGTCGCCTAGAAGGGTATGTATGCGACAATGACTGGAGCTATCCACGAGAACTGATTCTCCTTGTCAGCAATTCTGGCCATATATTCTGAGCCGATTTCAAAATCATCCTCCCAAAATAGATAATAAATGGCTATTGGAGTAATGTCAACCTCCACACCTCGCACCCTTACTAAAGGCAGGTAGGGAAATTTGTCCACCTTTCCCTTATGGTGAACGCTCTCCTGCCTAGGTTGGTAGGAAGCGTAAAACTCTAGGATAAGGCTGGGGTAATAATTCGAGAGTGGATTGGCGAAAGTATGCCACTGCCTGTCAGTGAACTAAGCTGTGATGTTGGGGAGGTCACCTTGCAGCACACCAAGTTAAATCTTTTCTCCACATGATCAAACGACCCTTGCAAATGGTGTAGTACCCCTCCATGTTGGGCACAAAGAAAATTATGGATTCCCGAGGGTTGGTGGGTGCGGCGAATGCCTTTGCTTTCCCCATTCCTTTTGAGGATGAGGAGGCTGGGGCCTTGCCCTTGCTCAGGTTCCTGAATGAAGTCATAGTCTACAAAAGTGATGTTAGTGACATACACAATGTTTCATTTTCTATTTTTCTAGTGATAAAATAAATAAACAATGACCACTCTAAATATTAGATGAAAAAAAGAGGAGAGATCATCATGAAGAAGCTGGCAGCACCAACGAAACTCCGGCGAGCTGCATGAAGTGATCCGTAGAATGTCGATGAACCGCCGGTGATAAGCAGAACACTGGTGTAGTGAACTTTCCATCGGTGACTCATCAACTAGCCGCCAGTCGCGATTCGTAAAGCGCCAATGTAGCACGGAGTCAAGGCAGTGGCCTGAACCGGCATTTTATTGATTTTTTGCTAGACCTGGCCGGTGAGTAGCTAATGGTTGCGTCCTCATTGCTTCAAAATGCACACCAACATCTAACTCTAAAAAACACTTACTCATATCATATATAAGCATTGACTACACAAGCAAAAAGAAACAAAATGATGATTTACCCTTAAGAACGGCGTCACACGATATATCATCGGGCAAATCAGGTCCTTCGTAGCCTTTGGGGTTACTCAAACTTCACCCCAAACTCAACTATGAAACACAATATGGGAATCTTCAACTACACAATAAAAATAATCTCCCCACACCAATTTAGGAATCAGACCTCCACTCCACACTAATTTCACATCATATCAAATGATAACATTCATCATATATATCCACAATAATTGAAATTTGGGGAAAGAGGCAGTAAAAAGAAGGGAGAGACATGCTGCAGCGAAGTTAATATGCACAAAGACTACAACTTGTAATAATATTAGAGTTTTAGAAGCACTTTACCACAACTCAAGGCTGAGATTAGATGAGAAATGTGGAAGATTGAACTTGCTCAATAATGGTGGAGAGTTTAACTTGCTAGTAGGGAGTAAGATTTAGTGAGAATAAGGTAGATGAAATATGTTGTAGGGGTTTTTATAGGTGAAGGGAGAGGAATGGGATTGGTTGAGGAGAAGGTGAGGATTTAATTGTGATTTAATTGAAAAGGGAGTTGCAAATCGGAGTGTTGAAATATGTAAAAGTGAGTGGAAAGGTGGGATGTTGGAAGATGAAAAAGTGTATGGGAAAGTGTTAAAAGGTGGTAAACAGGGTATTTTAGGAGAATAAAAAGGGAAATGGTCTGGTTAGGGCAGTTTAAAAAGGAATCTGGATCGGGTCGGTCAGTGGGTTGGTCAAGATTTTAAAACAAAGCACGTACCTGTATTGGTGCTTAACCAGCAGTCGCTGATGAGAAGAGGCAATTCGCCGCCTTAACATAATAGGTCTTAATTGGTGCCCAGTTCTCTTCTTCATCTCTAGCGGTTTATCGGCGGTTTGCAGATTGGACTTTGCGTTCCACCGGTGGACCACCATTTGTGCCCTATTTCTCAGGTATTCTAACCTGAGCCGTCGGTCATGCGGTGGTTCACAGACTGGTTTCGGCGTTCTGCCGGTGACTCGCTGGTTTGGCCCTTTTTCTCCCAGGTTTCTTCCTCAATTACTCAAGGTATTGGCGGTTCGCGCACTGGATCGGTGGTTCGCCGGTATAGCGCAGTGCCTGTCCTATTTTGTACTCCTCCTCCCTGCTTCACATCTACTTAGTCCTACAAAACAAAAAAAATGTCATTAAAATAGTGAAAAGATAACACCTTGGTTGCCTCCCATGGAGCACCTTAGTTAACGTCGTGGCACGATGTATCCCTCATTCAAATTTCATTTGCTGGAGGATTATCCTCCAACTCATCCTCCCCCAAATCAACTCCACCATTTTCTCTATCATCATTTAACACTCCAATCACCTTGTATTCATCATGAGGTTCCACGGATTGGTATACCTTGATGGTGACCTCTTCACCTCCCACACGAAACTTGAGCTCACCTAGCTCCATATCTACCAAGGCTCTACCCGTGGCGAGCAATGGTCTCTCTAATATGATTGGGACTTCCAGATCCACATCACAGTCTAGAACCACAAAGTCAGCTGGTAAAATAAACTTATCCACCCTCACCAGTACATCCTCCAAAACACCCACCAGTTTCATGATAGAGCGATCAACCATTAATAATCTCATTGAGGTTGCGATGTTGCCAAGCCCCACCTTCTTAAAGATTATGAGGGGCATCAAATTTATACTCTCCCTAAGATCACAAAGGGCTTTCTTGAACACACACAACCCAATGGTGCAAGGTATTGTGAAGGCTCCCGGATCCTCCCGTTTGCGGTAAGGTTGCTCATAATCATAGCACTACAATGATGTTTTGTCTCTCTAATGCCCATATCTACAACTGTCTTCTTCTTTAGCAGCTCTTTCATAAACTTTTCATATCTAGGCATTTGAAGTAAAGAATCCACCAACGGTATTTTTATGGACAATTTGCTGAACATGTCGATAAACTTGTTGAATTGATCATCCCTTTTCTTATTGGATAACCTCTGTGGATAAGGATGTGGAACTTTTGGTTCTATTTCTTTCTCATTAGAGGCCTTCATGCCTGCATCTCCTTCCTCATCATTTGAGGGAATCTCATACGCATCTCCCTCACCTTGATTCTCAACATTATCACAAACGATTGGTGCTTGTGGCACCTCATCCGATTCTTTCACATTACTTGCCTTTGGGTCCACAACTTCCTTGGACTTAACGCCCACATCACCAAGCATCTTACCATTCCTAGTGACAATAGCCATGTATCGATTATCCTTTTTGGGATTTGGCATTGTATCACTAGGGTGTATTCCCTTCACCCGGAGGTTCATTTAAGAAGATAAGTGGTTCATTTGAGCCTCTAAATGCTTGATGGAGGCTGAGTGTGACCTCACTATTTGGGAAAGGTTAGACATCTCACCTTTAAGTTCTTTGACCCCATTGTCCATTGATTCAACTTTCTTGAGAACCCTTGCCAACATTTCTTAAATTTTTGAGTTCCCTATATAACTCACACCCGGTTGGTATGGGCATTCTCAGCTTTAGGAGGGGTAACATACGGATTCGAGATTCTATGATAGTGGTCTCCCTCATTATTTTTCTCTCTATTGCCCCAACTCTCATTTCAATCAGGCTACCCTTGTGTGTCACGGTTCCTCTAACCTTGGTACTTGTTACACCCCATAAGATATTAGCGGTTAAGTGTGCACACGCGTGGATTTGTGACGAGTAATGAGAGTTTGACGCGTGTGCAAAGAGCCTCGGAAGAAGGGTCGGGCGAGGCCAGACCATGAGGGGCCAGCGCGATGCGCTTGCGGGCCTATGCTCTAGGAGGTGCGGTGCAACACTGATGAAGGGCGTATTTACAAACTTCATATACATATTTTTACCCGTACTTTACTATGTTTTCAGAACAAATTATGTGTGTTTGCATGAGATTATGTTATATATTTGTAAAAATGGCTAACACATATGATTAGATGTTTTCGGGGATAAAAGTGACGGATTTGGGTGTGTTTGAGACGTTTGGATTAAAGTTGAAGAAGAAGGAATGCACTAAGAAAGATTAAAGAAAGAAAAAAATAAATAGAGTGCACTGGCAATGCTGCGCGACTAGATGCATGAGGCACTGGCCTTGCTGCGTGACTCGGCCCCTGTGCTGTGCGATTCCATGCGCGAGGCGCCGGTCTCCCTACGCGCCTGTGTGCACAATGCGACGCAGAAGCTGCACAATGACATGAGCGAGGCACAACCTTTCTAACGCTACAACGGGCGCAAGGTGCCCTTCCACCTGCGCGACTGAGTGTGCGATGCACCAAGGGGTTTCCAACGGCCAAAATTCAACTTCTACTTCAACTAGGAAAAGGAACTTTCAATCCCATATCAAATTCGCAAAGGAACAAGAAAAGCATAAATCTACTACTATAAATACTCTTTTTTTTAGCCAAGTTGCAAGTTTGAAAGTCTTCAAGGAGGATTAGAGTTTTAAGTCTCAAGGTTTTAGATACAAGTTTGGTGTCTTACGTTTTGAATTTTGAGACGATTGTTGAATTGTTCTTCTGAAATTTTGCATTAATCAAGTGAAGGTTCTTCCGATCATTGTTGTAAGTATTAATTTATGCTTTTGTCTATGAATGCTATTAATTTAATTATGAACATGATAGGCTAAAACTACCACAACTAGGGTTGTGGGAACCATGGTGAATTAACAAACTCGAGTTTGCACGACGTGATTTTAAACCAATACTAATGCTTGTATTGTAATTCTCTTTTCCTAATATCTACCCTTCGACCAAAGCAAGTAAAGTATTGGTTTAAAATCACATCGTGCAAACCCAAGTTTGTTAANTAAATCATTTTCCTAAATAAATCTAGAAATTAGGTCGGCAGTCTACCCTTCGACCAAAGCAAGTAAAGTATTGGTTTAAAATCACATCGTGCAAACCCAAGTTTGTTAATTTACCATGGTTCCCACAACCCTAGTTGTGATAGTTTTAGCCTATCATGTTCATAATTAAATTAATAGCATTCATAGACAAAAGCATAAATTAATACTTACAACAATGATCGAAAGAACCTTCACTTGATTAGTGCAAAATTTTGGAAGAACAATGCAACAATCGTCTCAAAATTCAAAACGTAAGACACCAAACATGTATCTAAAAACTTAAGACTTAAAACTCTAATCCTCCTTGAAGGCATTAAAACTTGAAACTTGGCTTAAAAAAATAAAATAAAAGAGTATTTATAGTAGTAGATTTATGCTTTTATTGTTCCTTTTTGGATTTGATTTGGTATTGAAAGTTCCTTTTCCTAGTTGAAGTAGGAGTTGAATTTTGGCCATTGGAAACCCCTTGGTGCGTCGTGCAGGTGGAAGGGTGCCTCGCGCCTGCTGTAGCACTGGAAAGTCTGCGCCTCGTGCAGCTTCTGCGCTGTGTAGCACACATAATCGCGCAGGGAGACCGGTGCCTCGCGCATGGAATCGTGAAGCATAGGGGCCGCGTCGTGCATATGGTAGCGCAACAAGGACAGTGCCTCCTGCATCTGGTTGCGCAACAGTGGCAGTGCACTCTTATTTATTTTTTTCTTTCTTTAGTCTTGCTTAGTGCATTCCTTCTTCTTCCACTTCAATCCAAACGTCTCAAACACACCCAAATCCATCACTTTTAGCCCTGAAAACATCTAATCACATGCGTTAGCAATTTTTACAAATATATAACATAATCTCATGCAAACACACATAATTTGTTCTCAAAACATAGTAAAGTACGGGTAAAAATATGTCTATGAAGTGCGTAAAT
>JACEIK010016003.1:0-16849 GCA_018107945.1 Datura stramonium | reverse complement strand
AGAGGGTAGAGCGTCAGGCTCGAGGGGCCAGGGAAGCATTACAGGAGATCACACTTTTCCAGCCTATGCAAACTATGGGAAGAACCACCCAGGAAGGTGTTTAGTTGGCTCAGACACTTGTTTCGGGTGTGGCAAACCCAGACACAGACTCAGGGATTGCCCTTCAGCCAGACCAGGAGAAAGTGGAGCCTGTACCCCAGCCTCTAGTTCACTAGTTCTGGAAGCACATCCCTTCCAATAGGGTACTTCTACTAGTTCAGATGGCGGCCAGCGTCAGAACAGGTTCTATGCCCTTGCACCTCGACAAGAGCAGGAGACTTAACCAGATGTGGTAACTGGTACGTTATGAGTATTTCACCTTGATGTTTATGCATTGCTAGACCTAGGAGCTACTTTTTCTTTTCGAATGTCCTATGTTGCTACTAGTTTTGGAGTCAGTCCCAAAATCCTATCAGAACCCTTCTTAGTCTCTACTCTAGTTACTGATTCGGTTATAGCTCGACGGATATATAGAAATTTCCCTGTTACAGTCCTTCAGAAAGTCACCTCAGCAGATTTAGTAGAGCTAGCCATGACGGATTTTGATTTTATCTTTTGCATGGATTGGCTACATGCATATTATGCTTCAGTAAATTGTAAAACCTGTGCTGTAGAGTTCCGATTTTTAGGTGAGCTAGTCCTAGAGTGGAAGGAAAGTTCGACTATGCCTGTAGGTTGTTTCATTTCCTACCTTAAGGCTAGAAAGATGATTTCTAAGGGTTGCGTGTACAATATAGTTAGGATTAAGGATGCTAAGTTCGAGACCCCAACTATCCAGCCAGTTCCAGTACTATGTGAGTATCCAGAAGTGTTCGCAAATGATATACGGGGAATTCCTCCTGAGCGGGAGATCAAATTTGGTATTGACCTTCTTCTCGATACGCAGCCTATATCTATTCGTCCTTACAAAATAGCCCCAGACAAATTAAAGGAGTTGAAGGAGCAGTTGAAAGACCTCTTGGACAAGGGATTCATCAATCCTAGAAAATCCCCATGGGATGCACCAGTTCTCTTTGTCCGCAAGAAGAATGGTTCCCTTCAGATGCGCATTGATTATCGGTAATTGAACAAAGTTACCATTAAGAATAGGTATCCTCTTCCCAGGATTGATGATTTGTATGACCAGCTTCAAGGTGCTAAGTTCTTTTCAAAGATAGATCTCAGATCCGGATACCATCAGCTCAGGTTTCGGTAGAGCGATATTTCGAAGACAGCCTTCAGAACTCGGTATGGTCACTATGAGTTTGTAGTTATGTCTTTTGGACTAACGAATGCTCCTGTGGATTTTATTGATTTTATGAATAGGTTGTTCAAGCCATATTTGGATATGTTCGTGATTGTGTTTAGAGATGACATCCTAATATACTCTCGAAGCGAGGAGGAGAATGCCGCTCATTTGAGGGTGGTGCTACAGACCTTGTTGGATCATTAGTTATATGCTAAATTCAGTAAATGTGAGTTTTGGTTGAACTCGGAGGCATTTTTGGGTCATGTGGTGTCAAGTGAGGGTGTACAGGTAGACTCTTACACGATAGAAGCGGTGAAGACTTGGCCTAGACCGGTGAATCCTTCGGATATCAGGAGTTTCTTGGTTTTAGCTGGTTATTATCGGAGATTTGTTAAGGGTTTTTCATCCATTGCAGCCTCGCTGACTAAGTTGACCCAGAAGAAAATGAAGTTTTAATGGTCATAGGCTTATGAGAAGAGCTTCTAAGAGTTGAAGACTCGACTCACCTCAGAACCGGTGTTAACCCTACACGAGGGTATCGATGCGTTTGTGGTATATTGTGATGCTTCGAGGATCAGCCTTGGTTGTGTACTCATGTAGCATGGTAAAGTTATAGCCTATGCTTCCAGGCAGCTGAATGTCCATGAGAAGAATTATCCGACTCATGATCTCGAACTGGCGGTGGTAGTATTTTCCTTGAAGATTTGAGATACTATCTATACGGGGTCCATGTAGATATGTTCACGGACCGCAAAATCCTACAGTACATGTTCACCCAAAAGGATTTGAATCTGCGCCAGAGAAGGTGGTTGGAGCTATTGAAGGACTGTGATATGAGTGTCCTTATCATTCGGGCAAGGCTAATGTGGTGGAAGATGCTCTTAGCGGGATTTCCTTGTAGAGCGTATCTCATGTAGATGAGAAGAGTAAAGAGTTAGTAAAGGATGTGCACCAACTTTCATGACTAGGAGTTCGACTGGTTGATTCGACGGATGGTGGTGTCATCATTAAGAATGGGTCAGAATCATCTTTGATGACTGAAGTTAAGGCTAGACAAGACGAGGATCCTATTTTGGTGAAGTTGAAGGAAGCTGTTCGGGATCAGAAGGTCGAGGTTTTCTCCCAGGGGGGAGATGGTATGCTCCATTATTAGGGTCATTTGTGTGTATCGAATAGTGGTGAATTGAGGGAGCAGGTGTTGCACGAAGCTCATAGTTCCAGATACTTTATACATCCAGGTGCCACCAAGATGTACTGTGACCTACAGGAAGTCTATTGGTGGAATGGAATGAAGAAGGACATCGCAGAGTTTGTGGCCATGTTTCCAAGTTGTCAACAAGTTAAGGTTGAGAGCAAAGACCTTGAGGTGTGCTCCAAGATATTAGCCGTTATACCCCAGAAGCCCAAAGATCAGACCCCGGAGTTGAAACAGGGAAATGTGAAAATTTTTGCAGCAGACTCAGAACGAGTCATGAGAAGACTCATGCATAGCTTGTGGTATGTTTTGAGTTAAGTCTTCCTATGCATAACTTACCAGATGGTTTTGGAGCAAAGGCTCCCAAGTATGTTTTCAACTTGTGGTATGTTTTCAACTAAAAGCTTCTCATATGCATGATTTTGTATTTGAGATGTATTTGATTATTGAGCTTCGTCAATAGATGATGTTGAGCTTCGTTATATACGATGTAGAGCATAGGCATGCTTTTGGGAGTAGTGTCTAGCACTGAGTAGGCTAAGGGTTGATCACCCTATGCCTCAGAACTACGCGCCAATGTAGGTTGATACTATTATATATTTTTGAGACCTCCCTTGTGAGCTCTCCCCAACCGTAATGGCCCATGATCTTGATATCGATATCATGGTAGCGTCCTTAGCCCTGGCAATGCTTTGGACGGCTCTGCCCACTTGAGTGTAATAGTCGGGACCACGTAAGCTCTATCGTGGTGTGTTGGTTAAAAGATGAGTCTCCCATTGTTCCTCATGATTTCAGATATGCATATTCATTACTTATAAGATTTATGAAAAATGCATGTTCAAAAGCAGGTTCGACTCAATGTTCAGCTTTTACTTATAGATGTCAGAATTCAGCTTTGAGTCAATCGATTAAGTTAAGATCTTATGAAGTTATGTTATGTTATGTTATGAAAATATCATGATTTTAGAAAGAATGCATGCAAGCCCTACTCTCAGATTACTAGTGATTATGTTTAATCAATGCATTTCTCTTAAATGATTTTACTTACATTAGCGGTTTTATTTACCTTGTATACTCGGTACATTCCACGTACTTACCGCATACTTTCTATGCTATATCGTTTCATGATACAGGACCCACCTCTCAACTTCAACCCCGTTCGTAGTCAGCTTAGCGGAGTTAGCAGTTGCTTTATTAGTGAGTCCTCATCTACCAAGGACTAGACTATCCATCTTTTCTTTATGTATTTCAGTTTCAGCTTGTTGTGTTAGTTGGGGTCTTGTCCCATCAACTCGTCATGTTAAGAGGCTATTCAGACATATGTATGTATTCAGTTTCAGATTTTATATTTATATTCAAGCTAGACTTCTGCTATGATTGCATTGTTGGTTATTCAGTTCTTGATTGAGTTAGATGTATGCTTATGCCATGGGTCGACTTGGGGCCTCTCGGGGCTCCTTGTTCCGTGTTACAATTCGGGTCATAGTTTGGGTCGTGGCATTAGCATCCCTACATGGAAGTGGGAGGAAATCAATATGGACTTCATTACAGGGTTGCCTCGCACTCTTCGAGAGTATGACTCTATTTGGGTGGTCGTGGAAAGGTTGACTAAAGCAGCTCATTTCTTGCAGATAAAAACTATCGATTCATTGGAGGATTATGCTAAGTTTTATATTTTGGAGTTATTTCGGCTGCATGGATTGCCATTGTCCATCATATCAGGTAGAGGTACTCAGTTTACCTCCCAGTTTTGGAGATCAGATCAAAAGGGACTTGGTATCCGGGTCAAGCTTAGCACAACATTTCACCCGCAAACAGATGGTCAAGTGGAGTGGACTATTAAGGCTCTCTAAGACATGTTGAGAGCATGTGTGATTGACTTCAAGGGTAGTTGGGATGATCATTTGCCTCTGATTGAGTTTGCCTATAACAATAGTTATCATTCCAACATTCAGATGGCTCCATTTGAGGCTCTCTATGGGTGGAGAAGTAGATCGCCTATTGGCTAGTTTGAGGTCGATGAAGCTACATTGATAGGTCCGGATTCAGTCCATGAGGCTATGGAGAAGGTTCAGCTTATAAGGGATAGGTTGAAAACAACTCAAAGTCGCAAAAAGTCCTATGCAGATGTGAGGAGGAGAGAACCTGAGTTTGGAGTCGATGATTTGGTGTTTCTAATGGTGTCTCCTATGAAAGGAGTGATGTGGTTCGCAAAGAAACGAAAACTTAGTCCCCGTTATGTTGGCCCATACCAGATTGTGAAACGAGTTGGCAAGGTAGCATATGAGTTGGAGTTGCCCTCAGAAATAGCTTCAGTCTATCCAGTTTTCCATGTATCGCTCTTAAAGAAGTGTTTAAGTGATTCAGCTCTGGTTGTTCCGGTGGACAGTGTCGGTGTGAAGGATAGCCTTAGTTATGAGGAGGTTCCAGTGGAAATACTGGATCATCAGGTTCGAAAGCTAAGAAACAAAGAAGTAGCTTCAGTCAAGGTTTTATGGAGGAATCAACATGTTGAGGGAGCTACATGGGAAGCCAAAGCAAATATGATTGCTAAATACCTGCATCTATTCCCTTCTGGCTCAGTTTCAACTTGAGGTATCAGTTTCCTCCTAAGTACTCTATTCAGTTTCATGTTCATCTCATGTACCCCAGTTTCTTTCATGTTAATGAATGTATGTGTGATTCAAGGATTCGGTTCAGTCATGTAGTTCAATTCGGAGTCAGCCATTCCGTCAGTTTTCCAGCTTGTATGTTCAGTATTTGAGTATGATGATGGAATTTATATACTTTTTAGTATGTCTTCCCACATTCAAGGATGAATATTCCCAAGGGGAGATATTATAATGCCCTGAAACCCTAAGATCAAACCCGAGAGTTAAAAAGAGAAAACAGAATTTTCTAAACCAAGTCACAGGATGAGTCGTCCAGTGACCTGTCAGGAATAGTATGAGTCATTAAGTGACTCGTGGGGAGGGGTTTGACTATGATTGGAAATTTTATGTTTTGGGGTGAGCACGAGTGTGACCATGAGTCGTGGTCAGCACCACGATCCGTTGAGTCACCCCTGGTCAAGGGTGGTCTAAAGGATGAAGAAATTCGACAGTGTTGGTAATGAGTTGGTCAGCACAAGTCGTTGGTTTCACCACGAGTCTTGGTGACCCTTAGATGAAAAATGGCAGTGTTGATCACGATGGGCAGGAAATGAGTCGTCCCCCAGACCACGACTCGTCCAGTCCCTCGCTGGGACTTGTAGTATGTTTTTCCCTGCGAATTTATTAAGGGTTTTTTCATAATTCCTAAATTCCAAAGGCCTAAACTACGTCATTTTAAGCTTAGTAAGGATTGTTTTAAGTGGGGTTTAGCTCATTCTAAATCACTCCTCTCCATGCATGCAAGACTAGAAGGTTTTTAGGGGTGATCAAGGCTAAAATTCATCAATTCTCCTTCAATTTCCTTTGGGTATTCTAGGAAGAGTGTAAGATCAACTTACCCAGGTATGTGAGGCTATAAATGAGAGTTCCTTTCACTCTCATGCTCAAAACTCTTCTAAATTTCCACGGATTTTAAATTCTAGATTCAAGTTTCATGATCTATGGGGTTTATTCCAATAGTTGTGAAATTCTCAATGATCTATCGATGGGTCAATCCCTTTAATGTATTAAATCATGTTTTATGATATATGGATATATTTTATGACTATTTTGAATATAAATTTATAGATTCGAATTTAAATCCAATTATGCCCAGTTATGTATTTTATGAAATATCAAGTTATGATTTCATTATGATCTTGATCTAAATTAGCCTAATTATGATTTATGCTTTATGGAATGATTTCTCTCAAGTACTTATCATGGATTAATGAAATATCAAGTATATACATGTTTCACAAATATGCATGAATTTCATGATTTATGGATTTATGATTATGGCCTACTCACGGGCCTTATTTCATGGCTAGTTCACGTATTTCAAGCATATTTATGATTATTATGATTTAACTAGCCCATGAATCTCATGTATGTTTTCCTTATTATCATATGGAAACTATATATTTTTTGGGAGTAGTATTTAACACCGAGTAGACCCGGGGTCTAAGCATACCCTGAGTCTCACAACTACGCGCCAACGTTGCAATGATGGGACCTCCCTTGAGACTGTCCCTTTTTGCCCGAATGGGCCTTTCATGAGTGATATCACACCTATTTTTCATGGTTCTACCCTTGGCAAGGTACGAACACCCTCCCGACTAGGGTTTTACAGGTCGGGCTCCATGTGTGCTTATATGGGATATGTCGGTTATATGAATCTCCTATTGTTCCTCATGATTTATGCATGGTTATGTTTATGTTACTTTGGCTCAAGTCATTTTTAATAAAGCTTTTCTCTTATGATTATGATTATGTCACGCCCCTACTTGGGATGATGACTGGCACCTAATGCCACACTGGAATCTTGTCTGACCTGGCTGGGCACAGGCACCTCTAGTGCCTACTATTGACTCAAATCCAAGAAAACAAACTACTATATCTCGGCTGTAAACACAGCCTTGGGTCGACAAGGCCACGAAACACCTATAAAACAAGATAGCTAACCCAGCCAACGTACATCTATACGGATCCTATGCGGGCCAACAAGACCACGATGCTGTCTAGTTATAACAAAAATAGAAATAAGTAGCTATAATAGGCCCCACACGGACAACACATAAAATAGGACATACATGGGCCCCACACGGCCAACAACAACTAACTAACTGAATACTGTAGTTCGCAAGCCTCTAAGAATACAAATAGTGATTGGGACAGGGCCCTGACCTACCCAAAGACTGCACAATGAAAGACAGGTAATCTTCTACAACCTGGCAACTCCGAATGAAAGGGGCTGGCCGATGTGTTGACTCTAAATAGCTCTCAGGAGATCTTACAACCTGTCTATCTAAACCTACAGGCAAGTAATGCAGCGGCCCATAGTTGGGCGTCATTACAACATGTACTGAATGGGTAAGGTAGTAAATAAGCTGAATAAAAGTTGTTAAAGACTGAAAGTAAGTAGAAGGAAGGGGCAGAAATTAACCTGGATGTTAGCTCATTTATAACCTGCATCTAGTAAAGAACTACATGCACATGAGCTAAGACTGCGCAATTACATATTCATAAGCTACAGCTAACCAGCAAGCATACAAACAAGAATTTAACCTGGCCCCATAAGCTTGGAAGGTACAAGCAACATAGAAATAACTTACCGTGGCCCCATAAGCCTGGAAAGTACAATTCAATATATATACCCCTATCCAAGTTCTATGACTATTCTAGTGTTATGGCCAACCTACCTAGCTTCTGAGTCCGCTGGACTCCTGTAACTGTGTCAGAGCCCGGTGGGCTCCTGTAACTGCACCCTAAGCACCAAACTCAATAAGGGTCAGTGATGCTGATACGACATAAAATAATAGTCCAGTCATCGAATGGACTGTAATACGGCCCTTGGGCCTCAGCATCGTCCCTTGGGATGGCATATAGCTCCTTGGAGAAACTTCATATAGCTCCATCGGTGATGACACAGTTAGAAAACTTCATGTTGCGGATGGAAGGTTATTCTATGTTGGGTCAATCCCAACCAACGTACTACAATGAAGACTCAATCTAGCCACTCAAAAGGCGTATTTGGCCTTCCAGGCCTAACGCAACCCCTACTCGCCCCTAAAATAGTCTGTATAGCTGCTAGAAGGCATACCTCGTGTACTTGTATCTTATCAGAGGATCCTGATATTGATCATAATCTCTAATGGTCTAGACCAGAAAGGGCTACATCTGGAGTGGCCTAACCGACAACTATATCTCATAAACAACTGTAGGGTCACAGATAACCAATTACTTAGTTCCTTTGCTTAGAACGACTATAGGGCTACTACTAACCAAACATGCTTTTGAGCGGTCGACCCCTAATCCTCCATAGGAAGCTTATTGAAATTCTTTGCCTGAGGGTAATAATATACTAACATGGTTCTAGTCCTTTAGACTTTAACTTGGTCTGTTCAGATCTTATATAACTTTTCTAGGTGATTCCTAACCTTGTAGGTAAGTTTATATGGACTTAGCCACTCACGACAACCTGTACCTGAGTATCTTATGGGAGCAGGCTGGGGTGATGGCCCCGCATCCAACTGCTAATAAAGACCCCTTCATAGGGTACCTACGGGTCTATCTGACTTGAACGGCTGGGATGGCTTCCTCAGTGACCTATATGATGGATACAAAGTCAATTGGAACTGACAGTCACTAGTAGTAGCTAACTAGATGGCAGACTGTAACTCAGTTCATTAGACAACCCTAGTGTCGCTGATTCTAAAGTATGGCCATCCTATCTAAATTCATGGACTTGGGGCTTGAAGGTATGCCATTGGCCTCTAGGCGTGCTTCACTGACAATACAGGCATCCAATTGAAACTCATATTGCCTGGCTGCGCCCGATAGTGTCTAACCTATGAAATTAGGCCCAATAACTAACCCTAAACTTCGGAGGCCTTGGCGTGATAGAAAGACATCAAAATTCTATTAATAAAGTGGAAAGACAGACAAGGGAGTCTCTATGACGCTCCTTGCATGGGCCACACTTAACATACTTTTTCTCGATGAAGGGTACTGCATTTACTCTCGATACTCTTTCTAGCAGCTAACCACTACCTATATATATATTCATAGTCTACGTACAACAGCTTACCACAACATACCTAATCACAATCTACTGATAGCAACGATTTGCAACATATGGGACAGTTATTTCCATACAAGAACATAAGTCGTATCATTATACAATGAGAATAACATGCCGAAGGGACAAGCCTTACATACATCGAATGCCGACTTTCATTCAGCTGGCGATTTTCAACTTGTAGACGACGGTTCCATCAAACTACAATCCTAATGCTAATTCCTGTGGCCGTTTAGAATCCAATTTGGAGAAATTCCGACAACCTTTACTTGGTGGGGTTCCAGTATACCGAGCGAATTTTCAAGTAATGTTTTCATAGAAATGCTTCCCGTAGGACTAGAACTCATTACCCGAAGTTCATTTGTGTTTGGATGGAGTTTAGCAGTGTAATTTGATGAAAATTAGATGAAAACCCACATTATCCTCTCTTTTGGTCGAGAAAAGCTTGGAACAAATGATTTAAAATCAATAAGAGGGGCTTTATATAGTATTAGGGTCATGGCAAGGGGTGTGCGGCGCGCCCCCTATCCCGCAGCACCAGGGGCGTGTCGCGCCGCTCAAGTCACTAGAGTAGGGGTGCGATGCGCCGCTCCTTGCGCCCTGCCTCGGGCTTCGGCCTCCTGCTCACTCGATTATGTGCTCATGTGTTTATTTCTTGAGCCCTTTTTCATATGCATCGTATTCCAAAAACCTCAACATACGTATGCACGCATCGTTAAACGATAGAAACTTACAGGGTGTAACATACTCCCTCCTTAGGAACATTCATCCTCGAATGTCCCCTTCAGGCTTAACTCTTTCAACCAATACATAGAAAAATTTCGGCAGAGTCTCCTTTGTATCATGACTATCCAGAAACCTGAAACACAGAAAAACCTAGCATGGGCGTCTCACAGGACGCTATAAGCAGCTATTCCACAATACAAAGATAACCAACTAGATAGTGCTAATAATGTAAGCAAGTGAATAACAACTGAACAACCACTTCACCTCATTACACATTCTTAGTCAGTTCCTAGAATAAGTGAGGATACCTAGATCACATGTCATCCTCAACTTCCTAGGTCATTTCTTCTCTATTCCTATTCCTCCGCAGAACCTTAAGTGAGGCTACATCTTTTGTCCTTAACCTGCGAACGTGCCAATCCAGTATAGCAACTGGACCCTTTTCTGAGGCTAACTCCTCATTAACATGAACATCCTCAACTACAACAACCTGGGACGGGTACCCTATGCATTTCTGAAACATTGATACATGAAAGACTTGATGGACAGGTTCCAGCTCTGGAGGCAATTCTAACTCATGTGCCACTTTTCCTATCCTCCGAAGGATACAATACGGGCCAATGAACCTAAGGCAAAGCTTGCCCATTTTACCAAACCTCTAGATGCCCTTCATTGGCGGAGTTTTTAGGAACATCCAGCCGGTGCTTCAATCCTTAACTACCTATGCCATACGTTAGGGTCAGACTTACGACAACCCTGGGCTATCGGTACCTATTTTCTAGTAAGTTTAACTTTTTAAGTTTAACTTTTTCCATCTGCCTGATATAGTATGCCTAATTCAACTACCCCAAATTTACCTACTTCAACCATCATATAGGGGGCCTACATTTCCATCCATAATAGATCTTCGGGCGTCTGAATCGCGTGCTCTGCTTGGCTATTTTTTCGGTGACGAGAAGCCGTACTTAAATTAACATGCGCCCCAATCTATTCTAACAGCTTTCCAGAAACTAGTTGTGCGTTGTGCCTCTCTGTCAGAATTTATTAGGTACTTGGGCTCCACTAACCAAAGTACCTCTTAAACATTTAACTTGGCATAATCTTTAGCTGAAATATAATTCCCTCTGGGGAGACATGAGTTGATCTCCTTTTCCCTTCTACACTGACTCAAATGAGGTCAATTTACACCTGATATGAGATAACCCTATAACTGTATTCATGTCGATTACTCTCCACCTCCTTGAAGGCACGACCATTTCTTGAATTGGCCTACTCAGTTCCTACTATCCAGCCTCCCCTGGCTAGTCATTGGAGCTTTTTGCTATGATTCACTAATACCTTCCCTCTTCCCATGTTATTAGTATGTCTCTCTTCACTACCTGTTTTGCTTCCATTGAACTCCGGATGGAGGGGGTAATGGACATGGTGCACCTAGGCCATAGTCTGCTATCGAAGTCCTACCACCTTTGGAACATAGAGTCGACCTTTGGGTCTCATGACTCCGCCCCTTATTATCTCAAAGGCCAATAACTTTCTACTGGGCCTTGTCTCTGGGATGTAATAGGTTAAAGTCTCTTTTCTGCCACTCCTTTATCTCCACAACGGGTGGTGATATTGCAGTATTCTAAGTTACAATCACTCTATCTCTTAAGCGTTAGCTCGATGCTTATTTCTCGGCATTCAGTGGTGGTCCCACGGTTTATCAATCTACATCAACCTAGAGGTGATTCTATTTTCCTCCAGAATTAGATACTCGTGCCTTTCCCCTTGCTTCCTTAGGCTGAGATCTGGAGTCCATGTCCTCTGCCTCATACTATCAAAAATATGACTGACCAAGCCTACCGACCTATATCCTTATAACTCACACTGGGGCCTATTTCGTTCATGTGATCTCTCTGTCCTTCGACATAACAAATGTAATACCCCAAAAGTGCCTAAGATTAGACTCGGGATTTAAAAATAGAAGTTGGCTGAAACTGGAAAATTTTCACGGAACGGACGACCCAACGGATCGTTGGTTTAGCCAACGACCCATGGGAAGAAGTCGTGGGAAGATATGGTCCGGTAGCAGTGGGAAGCAACGACCGAAGTAATGACTCATTATTCGTTACAATGAGTCATCGTATGGAGCCGTGGTGGGTACTGGTCCTCGGTTTAAGGGAAGGTGACAAGTCATCCCACGACCCGTCATGATGAGTAACGGGTCGTGGTCACTAGTTGTTGGATGGGATGTCAATATTTTTCCATTCTACATAACAGAAGCTAACCACGACTCATTAAAGGAACTAATGAGTCAAGGTGAGGGTCGTGGGAATGATTAGCACAGAACATGGAAGAGGGAAACTACAGACGTCACAACCACCCGTCGTTTGGAAGAACGACTCATCATGTCGATTCGTAGTAAGGGAATCTGAAAGTATGAAATGGGAAGTGGATCCAACTTCTCAATACCACAAGTCGCTGTACCAGGTAACGACTCGTGGGACCGTCCGTTAGTTCACCACTGCAGATTTTTCAGGGTTTTCATTAAGGGAATTTTTGTCATTCCTATGCTCTAAGGTATTAAACTACGTCATTTTAATTTATTTATGGGTGTATTAAGATAGGTTAAGCCCTTCTAACCTATTTACACCCATGCATGCAAAGTTAGAGAATTGAGAAGGTGATCACTCTTGTTCTTAAAATCTTCCTTTGGGCTTTCAAGGAGTGGTCAAAATTGATTTTCCCCAGATATGTAGGGTTATGAATGGGTTATTTCTTTCACACCCACACCCAATCCGCCTCTAAATCATGAGATTTCTAGTCTAGTCTATGGGGTTTTAACCAAAATGCATGAATTTCCTAATTCTCTACATGAGTATGATTCAATTATGTTCTTACTACTGAATGATGAAGCATGGGAAAATTTTAAATTATTTTCAATCAAAAAAATCGTAGTTCTAGTTTTATGGATTAAAAAGCCCATCGGTGAGAAGTTCATGAAAGATGAGATTTTTGTGATGAATGTATGATGTTGATGAGATATTATGATGAAAATCATCTTTTAAAGCTACCCATGTTTATAGTCATGATTTCGATGTGAATTGTGTAATTCAAAGTATGATAAAGCTTTGGGCAATGCCCACATGTTTTAGTAAGAATTATGAATTTCTCGAATTAAGCTTACCACAATGTTTTAGAGCAAAGACTCCTCATTTGTCTTTCAACTTGTGGTATGATTTGAGTTAAAACTTCTCATATGCATGATTTCATATATGAGATGTACCTGATTATTAAGCTTCGTCAATAGAAGATGTTGGGCTTCGTTGCAAAACAATGTAGAGCGTATGCATGTTTTTGGGAGTAGTGTCTAGCACCAAGTAGTCTATGGGTCAATAACCCTATGCCTCATAATTACACGCCAAAGTAGGTTTATACTATTATATATTACTTTGGGACCTCCCTTGTGAGCTATCCCCGGACCTATTGGCCCACGAGCTTGATATCGATATCATGGTATCGTCCCTAGCCCTGGCAAGGCTTTGGACGACTCTACCCACTTGAGTGTGATAGTTTCAACCACGTAAGATCTATTGTGTTATATCGATTAAAAGAAGAGTCTCCCATTGTTCCTCATGATTTAAGTTATGCATGTTCATTATTCATGAGATTTATATATCTATATATGTTCTAAAGTAGGTTTGACTCATTGTTAAGTTTTACTTATAAATATCATATTTAAACTTTGAGTCAATGGATTTAGTTATGATGTATGTTATGTTTTGATGAGATCATGATTTCAGAAAGAATGCATGCAAGCCCTACTCTCAGATTCTTAATGCTTATGTTTACATTATGCATTTTCTTTAAATGATTTTATTTACTTAAATGGTTTTACTTACCTTACATACTAGGTATATTCCACATACTGACCGCATACTCTATGTTGTATCATTTTATGATACAGGATCCGGCTCTCAGGTTCAGCCCTGGTCATAGTCCATCTTCTGAGATAACATCGTACATTGTTGGTGAGTCCTCATCTCCTGAGGACTAGACTACTCAGATTTCCTATATGTATTCCAGTTTCAGTTTTGTTGAGTTAGTTGGGGTCTTGTCCTATCAACTCATCAGTTTTAGAGGCTTTCTAGACATATATATGAATTTCGCTTCGGATTGTGTATTCTGATGTTATTTTAAGATAGACTTCCATTATGATTATATTGCATGATTATTCAGTTTCATTGATTGAGTTAGATGTATTCTTATGCCATGGGTCAACTTGGGGTCTCTCGGGGCCCCTTGTCCCGTGTTGCAATCCGTGCCTCTGTTCGGGTCGTGACAAACTTGGTATTTGAGCAATAGGTTTGAAGTGTCGTAGGGTGTCTGAAAGTCGCATTGAGTAGAGTATTTTTGATGGGTGTGAAGCGCTCCACACTTATGATGAAGAGGCTACTAGACGTTTAAGAAATGTTCCTTTCTTTCATTATATATGTCATGCGATGAAATCTCTCCCTATCTTTCTAATTCGTGCTATTCGTGATTGCAAAATCATGGCTCCCCGAAGAATGAATGGTAGAAGGAATGGGAATGGTGAAGGAGATGAGGATGGAAACGGGAATGGGCACTAGCAGGCCCCACCAGTTCAGGAACACAAAGCACCGGAGCCAGTTGCCCATGCTGAGTTTTGGGTAGGTATTCAGATGCTTGCGCTGGCCTTGACCACTCATGTCAGGATTGATAGTCACAGATTCTCACAGTAGAGGTCATGTGGTGGGAACCAACAACAAACCCACCAGAGATCATTAGCCCTAGCATCTTCAGCATTGAGTGTGCCGTCCATACTGAGGCACGATCAGAGGGGGCGAGCATCAAGCTCGAGGGGCTAAAGCAGCAGACCCGAAGATTTTAGCATCCCAACTTATCGCAGATGTGGTCGGGGGCACACGGGTCAGTGCTTAGTAGGTTTAGGTGCTTGTTTCGGGTGTGGGAAGCCAAAACACATGATTAGAGATTGCCCAGCAGCGAGACAGGATCAGGATGTGGGCCAATTCCCAGCTTCTAGTTCAGCAGCCCCTCCCACACGCTCAGCCCATCAAGGGGCATCGACTAGCACAGGTGGCGGTTAACTCCAGAACAAATTCTATGCCTTAGCACCCCACTAGAAGAAGGAGGTCTCCCCGGATGTGGTCACTGGTATGTTACGAGTTTTCCATATTAATGTTTATGCTTTGTTTGATCTAGGGGCTACCTTATCTTTTGTGACACCTTATGTGACGAGTATCTTCGGATTCAGTCCCGAAGTCTTGTTAGAACCCTTCTCAGTTTCTACTATAGTGGTGACTCAGTTGCAGCTAGACGGGTGTATAGAAATTGTCCGATCTCAATCCTTCAGAAAGTCACCTCAGCAGATTTGATAGAGTTAGCCATGACCCATTTTGATGTTATCCTCGGCATGGATTGGCTATTTGCATGCTATGCTTCAGTTCACTATAGAACCCAGGCAGTAGAGTTCAGATTTTCGGGTGAGCCAGTCTTAGAATGGAAAGGAAGTTCAGTTGTGCCTGTAGGTCGTCTCTTTTCTTACCTTAAGGCTAGGAAGATTATTTCTAAGTGTTGTGTGTACCATCTAGTTAGGGTTAAAGATGTTGAGTTCGAGACCCCGACTATCCAGTCAATCCCAGTAGTTTGTAGGTATCCAGAGGTCTTTTCTAATGATTTGTTGGGAATCCCTCCCGAATGGGAGATCGATTTTGGTATTGGCCTTTTTCCGACACGCAACCTATATCTATTCCTCCCTACAGAAATGGTCCAACCGAGCTAAAAGAGTTGAAAGATCAATTGAAGGACTTGTTAGATAAGGGTTTCATCAGACCAAGAAAGTCCCTATGGGGTGCACCAATTCTCTTTGTCTGAAAGAAAGATGGTTCTCTTCGTATGTGCATCGATTATTGACAATTGAACAAGGTCACTAACAAGAACAGGTATCCTCTACCCAGGATTGATTATTTATTTGATCATCTTCAGGGTGCCAAGTGTTTCTCCAAGATAGATATCAGATTGGTATCATCAGCTCAGAGTTCGGGAGAGTGACATCCCGAAGACAACCTTCAAGATGCGGTATGGTCATTATGAGTTTGTAGTTATGTCTTTTGGGCTAACGAATGCTCCTGAAGCCTTTATAGACCTGATGAACAGGGTGTTCATGCCATACTTGGATATGTTCATGATTGTGTAAATTGATGACATCTTGATATACTCTCGGAGCGAGGAGGAACATGCCACTCATTTAAATAGTGCTTCAGACTCTTAAGGACCGTAAATTATATGCCAAATTCAGAAAGTTCGAGTTTTGGTTCAACTCCGTAGCATTTATGGGCCATGTCGTATCAAGTGAGGGTATAAAGGTGGATTCTCAAAAAATAGAGGCAGTGAAGAATTGGCCTAGACCGGTGAATCCTTCAAATATTCATAGCTTCTTGGTTTTATCCATCTATTATCAAAGACTTTTTGAGGTTTTCTCATCTATTGCAGCATGATGAGCCCGCAAGTGTACAGGTCATACAAGTAATATAGTGGCCCTTTTTAAGAGTTGGATGTCGAACCCACAGGGACTGGACCAATTTAGCTAATTATCAAGTTCAAGTGTGATATTAACTTTCACAAGTGTTGATTATAGAAGTTTTCGAGAAATTTAGTTAAGTCTAAATATGGTCAATGAAATACTCTGAATTCATTCAAGGAGGAACATAGAGTTAAAGCCGGATAATCATGCTCTACTACGATTTGCAACGGTTTAAGTATGAAACTATCAATTATTGTCTCACAAAATTAGAATTGCATGTTCATGGTCTTCCATACCTCTAAACATGAAAAACTAGCCTCACTACTACATTGTGAGCGAGGATGCTAATTCTAGTTCGTGGGCAATTAACTACGTGGATGTGGTTTATGGGGTTATGCCATTGATT
>JACEIK010015997.1:4945-16863 GCA_018107945.1 Datura stramonium | reverse complement strand
TGTTGGTATGCTCCTTTCTTTCTGGAGCTAAGACTGGTTTTGTTTCAGTTAGAGTTTTGAGATGCAGTTATGGGTAGGTCGGAGCCCTATTCCGACCATCGGTCAGTTTACTCTTTAGAGGCTTTATGGACTTAGTGTGTACAATGGAATTCAATTTGTGACCTTGTCGGATTTTTGTTGTTTAGTTTAGCATACTCATAGCCTTCTTTGCATTTTACTTGTTTACCCTGTATTGTTGAGACATTATGGGTCCAGTTTATGCTCCAGTTGATTGTGATAGGTGGCCTGGACGGCCTAAGTGTTACAGTTACAGATGTCATATAGCCGGCTTCCCAGTTAGTCAGGTATGGGGAGCCAGTCGCGCCCTTCCCCCAATTATGGGGCGTGCCATGGTAGCCTCTTTGTGATAAGTGTGGCGCGTTTCACACCCATGAAAAAGACTCTACTTAACACGGCTTTTAGATACCCTAAGACACTCGAACCTATTGCTCTAATACCATGTTTGTCAAGATCCAAACGAAGACCCGATCGTAATACGGGATAAGGAGCCTCGAGAGACTCCAAGTCGATCCATGACATGAACATTCATCTAACTCCATATCATTAAGAAGAATACTTAACATGATGATATAGCGGAAACATAAACATAACATAACATAGCATGATAAGAGGAACGTACTAAATACATAACAACTGAGTACTACAATTAGTCTGAAAGCCTCTATCGTATCAAATGGGTTGATGGGACAACATACCTAACTAACCTGGAAAAACAGAAAACAAAAAGGAACGTCAACATCTAAAATATATGGTCCTCGGAGAATGAGCAGTCACCAAAAGGCTGGATGCTAAAATCTAAAATGGACTACTGACGAGGCTGAGCCTAAGAGCCGGGTTCTGTATCATGAAACGATACAACATAGAGTATGCGGTCAGTACGTGAAATGTAGCAAGTATGCAAGGTAAGTAAAATAGACATTTAAAAATACATAAGATATCATAAATGATCATAAGAGTGGGACAACATGCTCATAACATTAGTAGCATACGATAACATAAGGCTCAAGGTTTCCAAAATATTCGTAAATCATTCGTAGTCATACATAAGAGAAAAGCTTTATTGAACATGACTTGAGCCAAAGAGCATAATCATAAACATGCATAAATCATGAGGAACTGTGAGAGATTCTTATAACCGACGTACCCTATATAAGCATACATAGAGCCCGACCTGTAAATCCCCAGTGGGGAGGGTGTTCGTACCTTGCCAAGGGTAGAACCATGAAGGGAGTGATATCACACATGAAAGGGCCCATTTGGGAAAAGGGGAAACTCACAAGGGAGGTCCCATCATGTCCTACAGTGGCACGTAGTTTTGAGATTCTGGGCAAAACCTAGGCCTCGAACCAACTCGGTGTTAAATACTAAACCCAAAATATATATAGTTCCCATAGTATAATATGCATGAGATTCATGGGCTAGTTAAATCATGATAATTATAAAGATGCTTGTAAATACGTGAACTAGACATGAGGGTAAGGCCTGTGAGTCGGCCAAGAACATAATTAGTAAATCATGGGATTCACGCATACTTGTAGATCATGTATAGACTTTGTAAATCATAAATTCATAATGGGAATTTGAATAAATCCATATTATAACTCATAAATTATGATGGGTTTATGAATATCACTAATTGAGGTAAAAATCATAACTCGATTAATCATAGAACTTGCATAATTAGGCATAATTTAATAAAATTTGAAATATATAATATTTCTAATCGAATTAATAGAAAATCTGATCATGATTCATAAAGTATAGGGTAAATCATGGAAAATAATAACCCATGGATAGATCATTAGAATTCCAAAAGATTTAAGGTAAAACCCTATAAGATTTTTGAACAAATTTCATGAATTAGGAGAGATTGGGCATGGGTGTTAATGAAAACACCAACTCATAACCCTACATACCTATAAATGGTTAATTCTTACCCTCCCTTGAATGCCCAAGAAGGAATTGAAGAAAATATTGAAGGATTGCCTTAATCACCTCTCTAGTCTCTCACTCTTCCATGCATGAATATGAAAATAGCCTAAAATGAACTTAACCCCTTTAAAAGTCACTATTCCTAACTCAAAACAACGTAGTTTAGGGCTTAGGAACATTGGATTTACGTAAAATCCCTTACTAAATTTGCAAAAAATAACTGTCAGATGGTCCCAATGAGGGACCAAACGACTCGTCATCAAGGACCACAAGTGGTGGAGTAATCCATCGGGTATACTGCATGTTAGGTCTCCTAGGATCGTCACGGATGGCTTAATGACTCATTACTAGGTGACCACGACTCGTGGTCACCATCCGTGATGTACACTGCCTTAGCCTCAATAAAATTATTCCCTATTTGGTCACGACTCATAGCACAAAACGTGGGGACTTACCACGACTCGTGGGGTCCTCCCGTCAAGTACACTGCCTCTTCCCATTACTTGTCTCAACCACCACTCCCATGACTGACCTAATGTGTCGTGGGGCCTGACCAGGACACATGGTCACGCCCGTGGGGACCTCATTTTCCAAATTGCAAACCTTTCCCATAGGCCTCCACACAAGTCATGTCACGACACGTGGGCTGCTCTCACGGGTCACCTCACGACCCGTTCTGTGCCTGGTGCCAGTTTTTAAACTTTAATCCATTTCAACTCTCGCGTCTGATATTTGGGCTTTCGGAGTATAAAATTTTCTCCCCCTTGGGAACATTCATTCTCAAACGTTGGAAAACACGCAGAAAAGTAGAGAAATGTAATTATCATATTCAAATACTAATCATTTAAGCCCGAAAACTAATGGAATGACTACCTCCGATTCAAACTACATAGCCGGACTGAATTTATGGTTCATAGGTACATCAATATACACAAAATAAACTTGGGCACATGAACTGAAAATGAAACTAAATATAGTTTTAGAGAAAAACTGACACCTCAAGCTGAAACTGAGCCGGTAGAGAATAAATGTGGGTATCTAGCCATCATATCTGCTTCAGCTTCCCACGTAGCTCCCTCCAACTGTTGATTCCTCCATAACACTTTAACTGAAGCTACTTCCTTGTTCCTTAGCCTACAAACTTTACGATCCAATATTTCTACCAGAACCTCCTCAAAACTCGACTGCCCTTAACATCAACAGTACCCACTGGGACAACTAAAGCTGGATCACCCAAACACTTTTTTAAGAGTGACACATGGAAAACAAGATGCATAGAAGCTAACTTTGAGGGCAACTCACACTCGTATGCCACCTTACCAACCAGTCTAACAATCCGGTAGGGGTCAACATAACGAGGGTTGAGTTTTCCTTCCTTTCCAAATCACATCACTCCCTTCACAGGAGATACCTTCAGAAACACCTAATCATCCAGCTCGAACTCTAATTCTCTCCTTACAACGTTGACATAGGACTTTTGGATACTCTGAGTGGTTTTCAACCCGTCCCTTATCAACTAAACCTTATTCATAGCCTTATGAATTGAATCTAGCCCTATCATCGCTGCCCTCACCAACTTTGAACCAATCGATGGGCGATCTACATCTCCACCAATAAAGAGCCTCGAATGGTGCCATCAAAATATTGGAATGATAGTTCTTATTATAGGAAAACTCGATAAGGGGAAAGTTATCATCCCAACCACCTTTGAAGTCAATCACGCATGCCCTCAACATGTCCTCAAGAGTCTGAATTGTCTCTTCTGCTTGACCATCCGTTTGTAGGTGAAATGCTGTGCTGAGCTTAACCTGAGTACCCAGTCCTTTTTTAACGATATCCAAAACTGAGAGGTAAATTGAGTACCTATATATGAAATGATGGATAAAGTCACTCCATGCAATCGAATTATCTCCTTGATATACAGCTTGGGATAATCCTCCACCGAATCCATGGATTTGACCGGTCGAAAGTGAGCAGCCTTGGTCAATCTGTCTACCACAGCCCAAATGGAGTCATATTGTCATCGAGTACAAAGTAAACCTGTGACAAAGTCCATATTGATTTATTCCCACTTCCAAGTAGTAATACTAATATCCTGAAGCATGCCCCCGGTATCTGATGCTCAACCTTTACTTGTTGACAGTTCGGACACTTAGCCACGAAGTCTAGGATATAATTCTTCATGTCGTTCCACCAATAGATTTCCCGTAAGTTACAGTACATCTTGGTGCCACATTGATGGATAGAATACTTGGATCCATGAGCCTCGTGCAACATCCAACTCCTTAAATCTTTAACATCCGGAACATATAGGCGACCCTGGTACCGAAGCACACCATCTCCCCCATTGGAGAAGACCTCTACCTCCTGATTTTGAACGGTTTCCTCTAAATTTACCTAAATCAGGTCCTCATCTTGTCTATATTTTACATCAGTCACCAAGGACGATTCTGATCCATTCTGAACAACAACACTGCCATGGCTCGAGTCAACCAACCAAACTCCCAACCTCGCAAGTCGATGCACATCTTTCACCAGCTCCTTCTTCCCCTCATCCACATGGGATACACTCTCCATAGAGAGTCTACTAAGTGCATCTGCTACTTCATTAGCCTTACCTGGATGGTAAAGGACACTTATATTGTAGTCCTTGAGTAGCTCCAACCACCTCCTTTGCTAAAGATTGCGGTCCTTTTGGGTGAACATGTTTCATCAAACTCTTATGGTACGTAAACACATCCACATGGACCCCGTACAAGAATTTTCTCCATATCTTCAAGGAGAATACCATCGCAGCCAGCTCAAGATTATGGGTCGGGTAATTCTTCTCATGAACCTTCAACCGTCTAGAGGCATTTGTTATAACTTTCCCGCGCTGCATCAATACACACGCAAGTCCGATTCTTGAAGCATCAGAATACACCACAAACCCATCAGTACCCTTCGGTAGAGTTAACATCAGTGCCAAAGCAACTCGAGTCTTCAACTCTTGGAAGCTCTTCTCACAAGCCTCCGACCATTGGAATTTCACCTTATTCTAGGTTAATTTGGACAAAGGTGCTGCAATCGATGAGAAACCTTCAAAAAATCTCCGATAATAGCTAGATAAACCCAAGAAGCTCCTAATATCAAAAGAATTCACTGGTCTAGGCCAATTCATCACCACTTCTATTTTCTGCGAATCCACCTTCATGCCCTCACCTGATACGACATGGCACAAAAATGCAAAGGAGTTCAACCAAAACTCGCACTTGTTGAATTTAACATATAATTTGTGATCCTCGAGCATCTGTAGCACCACTCTCAAATGAGCGACATGTCCCTCCTTTCTCCGAGAGTATATTAGGATGTCATCAATAAACTTAATCATGAACATATCAAAGTATGGCTTGAGCACCCTATTAATCAAGTCCATAAAAGCTACAGTATCATTTGTTAGTCCAAAAGAAATAACTACAAACTCATAATGACCATACCACGTCCTGAAGGCTATCTTCGGGATATCGCTCTCCCGAGCTTTGAGTTGATGGTACCCCAATCTGAGATTTATCTTCGAAAAGCACTTGGCACCCTGTAGCTGGTCAAATAAATCATCAATCCTTGGCAGAGGATACCTGTTCTTGATGGTGACTTTGTTCAACTTCTGATAGTCAATACACATCCGAAGGGAACCATCCTTCGTTCCAACAAATAAGACTGGTGCACCCTATGGAGACTTTCTTGGTCTGATGAAACCTTTATCTAACATGTCCTTCAACTGTTCCTTCAACTCCTAAGCTCGGCTGGATCCATTCTATAAGGAGGGATAGATATAGGCCGTATGTTGGGAAGAAGGTCAACACCAAAATCAATCTCCCACTCGGAAGGGATCCCCGGTAAATCATCAAGAAAGACCTCTGGGTACTCATACAAAATCGGAACTCACTGGATATTTGGGGTCTCTGACTCAACATCCTTAACCCTAACAAGATGGCACACACAACCTTTAAAAATCATCTTTATAGCCTTAATGTAGGAAATAAAATGACTTACAGGAACGACCGAACTACCTTTCCAGTCCAAGACTGACTCACCCGGAAAGTGAAACTCCACCGCACGGGTTCTCAAATTAATAGAAGTATAACACGCATACAACTAATCTGTACCAAGAATAATACCAAAATTAGTCATGGCTAACTCTACAAGGTTGGCGGAGGTGACTTTATGCAATATAGTGATCGGGCATCTTCTATACACCCGCCTAACTACAACCAAATCACCAACAGGTGTAGAAACTGGTCTCTGACAGAGTTTTGGGACTGACTCCTAAGCTACTAGCAATATAAGGTTTCATAAAAGACAAGGCAGCCCCTGTATCTAAAAAAGCATAAGAATAAAGGTGAAACACTCATAACATACCAGTAACCAAATCCGGTGAAGCCTCCTGCTCCTGACGGGTCGCAAGGGCATAGAACCTATTCTGGTGTTGATCTCCATCTGAACTAGTCGAGGAACCCTGCTGGGAGGGACGTGTTGCTGCAGCGACTGAAATAGAAGCTGGTGTACGGGCTCTGCCTCCCCATGATCTGGCTGAAGGACAATCCTTGAGTCTTTTTTCGGGTTTTCTACACACGAAACAAACGTTTGAGCAAACTAGGCACCTCCTTAGGTGATTCTTGTTGCACCTTGCACAAGCTAAAATTAGCGCTCTATCTGCATGCTACCCTGGCCCCTCGAATCTGAAGCCTTGCTCCCCCGATCCCCTCGTGATCTAGATAGTGTACTAGCTGATGATGGTGTTGGAGAAAAAGACCTGTGCTGAGACTACTGGCGCTGTCCACCCCATGATCTAGGCTGAGAAATCCCATAATTTTCTGTGTTGGCCCTCTTGGCCTCTCTCTGCCTCCGATAGACTGAATAAATCTATTGGGCATACAACACTATGCGGGCAAAATATATATCTCGATGCAGCATGGCGATCCTACAGTCCTTATCCAGGTAGTCCGACACTCCATGCACAAATTGGCTAACCCGAGCCCTCTGGTCTACCACTAACTCTAGTGCATACTTGGATAATGGGGTGAACTCCAGAGAATAATCTTGAACCGATATATCACCCTTCTTCAGATTTACAAATTCGGCCGCCTTCAGTTCCCACATCTCTCGAGGGAAGAACCGATCCAAAAAGGCTGCATGGAACTCTTCCCAAACTATAGGGCTTGCTCCCACTTCCCCACTCTCTCTCCATTGTTTAAACCAAATATGTGCCACCCCTTTCAGCATATAATAGGAAAAATCTATGCACTCTCCATTTTTCATCCCCATGACCTGGGTGATCTTCAGAATCTCTTTGATGAATTCATGTAGGTGCTCATCTACTTTTGACCCAAGGAACTCCGGTGGGTTCATTCTCAAGAAATCCTTGACTCGGGACGCCGCTGCATTGCCATTTTGTGTAGCATGCACAATCACTTGCTGATTGACTTGAGCGGTCAAGGCCTGCGTGAACATCTAAATAGCTGCCCGAAACTCAGCATAGGCAACTGGTTCCGGTGCTTGGTGCTCCTGAACTGGTGGGGCCTGTTGGTACCCATTCCCGTTGCCATCCTCGTGGTTGTCTCCATTTCCATTCCTCCTACCATCCATTCTTTGGGGAGCCATAATTCTTCATTCGCGAATAGCACAAATTAGAAGGATAGAGAGACATTTCATCGCACGTCATAGATCATGAAAGAAGGGAACATTTCCTAAATGTGTTGTAGCCTCTTCGTCATAAGTGTTGAATGATTCACACCAATGAAAAAGACTCTACTTAACGCGGCTTTCAAAAATACTAGGACACTTTGAACCTATTGCTCTGATACCAAGTTTTTCACGACACGAACGTAAACCTTGATTTTAACACGGAACAAGGAGCCCCGAGAGACTCCAAGTCGACCCATGGCATGAACATTCATCTAACTCCATATCATTAAGTTGAATACTTAACATGACGACATAGCATAAACATAAACATAACATAACATAGCATGATAAGTGGAACGTACTAAATATGTAATAGCTGAGTACTACAATTAGTCTGAAAGCCTCTATCGTATCAGATGGGTTGATGGGACAACATCCCCAACTAACCTGGTAGAAAAGAAAACAAAAAAGAACATCTATATCTGAAAAATATGGTCCTCGAAGAATGAGTACTTACAAAAAGGTTGGATGCTAAACTCTAAAATGGACTACTAACCGGGTTGAGCCTGAGAGCCAAGTCTTGTATCATGAAACGATACAGCATAGAATATGCAGTCAGTATGTGGAATGTACCGAGTATGCAAGGTAAGTAAAACGGATATTTAAAAATACATAAGAGCTCATAAATAATCATAAGAGTGGGACAACATGCTCATAATAAGTAGCATACGATAATATAATGCTCAAGGTTTTCAAAACATTCGTAATTCAGTCGTAGTCCTAATCATAAGAGAATAGCTTTATTGAACATGACTTTAGTCAAAGTACATAATCATAAACATGCATAAATCATGAGGAATAGTGGTAGATTCTTATAACTAACATACTCCATATGAGCACACATGGAGCCCGAACTATAAATCCGTAGTCGCAGGGTGTTGGTACCTTTCTAAGGGTAGAACTATGAAGGGCGTGATATCACACATGAAAGGGTCCATTTGGGCAAAAGGTACAGTCACAAGGGAGGTCCCATCATGTCTTACGGTGGCACATAGTTCTAAGATTTAGGGAAAAACCTAGGCCCCTAACCTACTCAGTGTTAAATACTACTCCCAAAACATATATAGTGCGCATAGTATACTATGCATGAGAATCGTGGACTAGTTAAATCATGATAATCATAAACATGCTTTTAAATACGTGAACTAGCCATGAGGGTAAGGACCGTGAGTCGGCCAAGAACCTAATTAGTAAATCATTGGATTCATGGATACTTGTAGATCATGAATAGACTTTGTAAATAATAAATTCATAATGGGAATTTGAATAAATCCATATTATAAATCATAAATCATGATGGGTTTATGAATATCAACAATTGAGGTAAAAATCATAGCTCAATTCATCATAAAACTTGCATAATTAGGCATAATTTAATAGAATTTTAAATTAATAATGTCACGCCCCACCTTAGGAGGCATGAATGGCACCTGGTGCCACACTGGCAACTAACTGACCAGGCTAGGCATATGCACGTCTGGTGCCATCTTGCGGCTCAATTCAAGAAAACAACGGGCTACATCCCGGTTGTAAATGTAGCTTTCGGCCAACAAGGCCGTATAACCATTTGTAAATGAAAACTACTAACCAACAATAGGCAATAGAAGGGATACTATGCGGGCCGACAAGGCCACCATGTTTTCTAGTTATAATAGAAGTGAAGATGAGCTATTACACTAGGCCTCACACGGCCAACACACAAAGCATAACTGATTAAGGCCCCACACGGCCAGCATACAACTAACTAACTAACGATTGTAGTATGCAAGCCTCTAAGAATACAAATTGTGGTCGATACAAGACCTTTGCCTACCCAATATGCTATATAATTGAAATATATAGGTTTCTACAACCTGGAAACTTCAAATGAAGGGAGATGACCCAACTGTAGACTCTGAACGGCTGCTATTAGAGATCCTGAACCCTGTCCGTTTAAACCTGCAGGCAAGTAATGCAGCGCCCCATATTTGGGCGTCAGTACAATATGTACCAAATATATAAGGCAGTAAATAAGCTAAATGAAAGCTGTGAAATACTGAAGGTGAGTGGAAAGGAGAGGCAGAGAGATTAACCTATAAGCTGGCTTATTCACAATCTGCATCTAGCAAACACTACACATACATAAGCTATGGCCGCATAATAATATATTCATAATCTATAGCTAATAGACAAAAATGCAAACAAGAACCTAACCTGGCTCCCATAAGCCTGGAAGGTACAACCATCATAGAATAACCCACCCGAGGCCCCCATAAGCCCTGATGAGTGCACTTCAATTTATATACCCCTAACCAGGTTTCTATCACTCTACTAGTGCAATATCCAACCTAACGGTATCCTGGGTATAGAATTGAGCCCGCTCGGCCCCTGTACTGTAGCTGTGTTTGAGTCCGGTGGACTCCTATTATTTGCATCCCGGGCAACAGGCTCGATGGGGTATGGTGCTAATATGACATATAATAGTCCATCCATGGAATGGACTATATGAGGACCTAGGACTCCATCTTTATCCCTCGCGGACGGTGTACCGCTTCGTAGAGCAACTTCATCCCGCCCCTGGCGGGCATCGACACAGCTAGTAACCCTGGGGTAGTCATGGAAGGCTCCTAAGTGAGGGAAAACCTAACCCCAAGTGTTGTACTAACATCTCAATCTAGAAACTTAAATGGCGTAACTGGACTTCTGGGCCTAACTCCATCGTTGCTTGCCCCCTTCGATAGTGTGTAAGGCTGCTAACAGGTATGTCGTGTGCCTGTATCTGATTAGAGGATCCTGATAGTGATCATGACCTGTAATAGTCTGGACTAAATAGGGCGAGATCTAGAGTGGTCCAACACAACTCTCTATATGTCCTGCCCGGACATCTATAACTCATAATAACTGTGGGATCATGAATGACTAACTACTATGTTCCTCTGGTTAGGACAACTGTAGGGCTGGTACTTGCCGAACATGCCTTTGAGCAATCGTCCCCTAAACCTTCTTAAGAAGCTTATTGACACCCTTAGCCTATGGGCAGTACTATACTAGCATGGTACTACTAATCTCTCGAACCTTATCTTGGTCTACTCGGATCTCATATTACTTTTATGGGAGATTCTTAACCTTATAGACAACTTTACGTAGACTTAGCCATTCCTAGAAATCTATACCTGAATACCTTATAAGAACCAACTGGGGTGCTGGCTCGACCTCTTACTACTGATAAGGTCCCCTTCCTTAGGGTACCCACGGGTCTATTTGACTTGGACGACTAGGCTTGCTTCCTGGGCGACCTATGTGATAAATGCTAAGTTAACTAGGATTGACAATCATTGGATATAGCTAATACGGTGGTAGGCTATCACTCAGTACACTAGACATCTCTAGTGTTACTGATTCTAAAGTATTACTATTCTGCCTACATTTTGGGCCTTGGGACATGCAGTTACATCAATGACTTCCGGCCGTGCTTTTCTAGCAACCCAGGTGCCAAACTGGTAGTTATGTCACCTAACTACGCCTACGTTGTTCAACTTACTAACTCAGGCTCGCTAACCCTCACGATTTTCTAAGGTCTAGTCCTGGCAATAAAACATACAATCCTACTAAAATAATGAACCAGAGAATAGAAGAGTTTCTATGACGCTTCTATCATGTATCGTACTTGTCATGTCTTTTTCCAACGTGGGATACTACGGTATAATCCATATACATTTTATAGCAGCTAACCACACTATATATATAACCATAATCTACTGATGGCAGTTACTCACAACATATCTAATCTTTATATACTAGCAAAGATAATACCAACATGTTTAATCACAATTTAAGTTGGTGAAGCTGCGATGATAGGACTAGATTGAGTCAATGAAGCCATGGAGAAAGTTCAGCTCATACAGGACAGGTTTAAAACAGCTCAGAGTCGCCAAAAGTCCTATACGGATGTGAGCAGGAGAGAACTTGAGTTTTACGTTGATGATTGGATGTTTCTGAAGGTGTTTCCCATGAAGGAACTGATGAGGTCCGGAAAGAAAGGGAAACTAAGTACCCATTATGTTGGCCCGCACCTAGGGGTGGGCATAAATACCAAAAAATCGAAAAACTGGACCGAACCGAACTAATTCAATTTTTCGGTTTTGGTTTTCAGTTTTTTGGTTCGATTTCGATTCTTTTTTCTTAAAATTTCGGTTATTCGGCTCGGTTTTATATTTTAAAAT
>JACEIK010015995.1:4525-16865 GCA_018107945.1 Datura stramonium | reverse complement strand
TACGATTATCATGATTTTTACTAGCCCATGAATCTCATTTATATTATCCTATGAGCACTATATATTTTTTGGGAGTAGTATTTAACACCGAGTAGACCCGAGGTCCAAGCATATCCCGAGTCTCAGAACTATGCGCCAACATAGCCATGATGGGACCTCCTTTGTGATTGTCCCTTTGCCCGAATGGGCCTTTCATGAGTTATATCAAGCCTATTTCATGGTTATACCCAAGGTATGAACACCCTTACGACTAAGGGATTATAGGTCGGGCTCCGCGTGTGCTCATATGGGGTATATCGATTATAAGAATCTACCGCTGTTCCTCGTGATTTATGTATGGTTATGATTATATACGTTATCTCAAGTCATATTTAATAAAGATTTTCTCTCATGGTTATGATTATGAATAATTTATGAATGTGTTGAAAACCTTGGGCCTTATATTTACACTATGATATTTACGTTATGATCATGTATTCCACTCTTATGAACCCTTATGTATTTTAAATTATCCATTTTTACTTACCTTGTATACTCAGTACATTCCACTTACTGACCGCATATTTTATGTTGTATCATCTTATGATACAGTCTCTGATATCCAGGCTCAATCCCGCTAGTCAGACTTCTGGAGTTAGCTATTCTCAGTATCAGTTGGTGAGTCCTCATATTGCGCGCCCTATCTTATCAGTTTTATTACGTCTATTAGTTTTCAGACTATAGTGAGTTAGTTGGGGTCTTGTCCCATGAACTCATCAGTTTAGAGGCTTTTCAGACTTAGTGTGTATTCAGCGTTGGATTCATGTATATATTCAGATATTAAGTTTTGTTTAGACTTCTGCTATATTATTTATAATGATCTTCCACTTATCTATGATTGAGTTAGATGTATGTTCATACCATGGGTCGACTTGGAGCCTCTTGGGGTTTCTTGTCCCGTTTCTCGATCCGGGCCTATGTTCGGGTCGTGACAAACTTGGTATCAGAGCATTAGGTTTTGAAGTGTCCTAGAGTTTCTGAAAGCCGCGTTAAGTAGAGTCCTTTTCATGGGTGTGAAGTGCACCACACTTATGACGAAGAGGCTACAAGACGTTTAGGAAATGTTCCCTTCCTTCATGATCTTTGTCGTCCGGTGAAATGTCTCTCTATCCTTCTAACTCATTTTATTCGCATTTGCAGAATCATGTCTCACTCAAAGTTAACGAAAGGAGAAATGGGAACGGAAATGGCCACAAGGATGGCAATGGAGAAGGGCACCAACAGGCCTCACCAATCCATGTGGAGCATATACCAAAGCCGATTGCCCACGCAGAGTTCAGGGCAACTATCCAAATGTTAGCCCAGTCCTTGACCGCCCAGGTCAATCAGCAGGCGGTAGTGGATGTCCCTTAAAACGGGAATGCGGTGGCAGTGAGAGTTAGAGACTTTCTTAGGATGAACCCTCCCGAGTTCCTCGGATCAAAGGTGGACGAGAATCCACATGAGTTCATGGAAGAGATTTTGAAGATCACCCAGATTATGGGGGTGACTAGGGAAGAGTGTGTTGATTTGGCCTCATATCAGTTGAAGGAGGTCGTACACATTTTGGTTCAAACAATGGAAGGATAGTTGGGCGGTTGGAGAAGGTCCTGTAGTTGGGATGAGTTTCATGCCGCTTTTCTTAATCGGTTCTTCCCTCGGGATATGAGGGAGCTAAAAGCGGTCGAGTTTGTGAATCTTAAGAAAGGAAAAATGACGGTTTAGGAGTATGCCTCAGAGTTCACACGTCTATCCAAGTATGCACCTGAGTTGGTGGCGGATCAGAGGGCCCGTGTGAGCATGTTCGTACACGGGATAGCAGATTCCTTGGTCAGGGATTGCTGGACTGTGATGCTTCTCTAGGATAATGACTTTTCTCAGATATTCCTGTACGGCTAGCAGATGGAGGTGGTATAGCTGAGTGAGCAGGAGAGGGAGGCCAAGAGGGCCAGTACTGATAGCATCGGATTCTTCCAACTGAGGCCTAGTGGGTTATCACGAATTAAACGTAGGCCCGGATTGAGATACAGGACAAGGAGCCCGGAGAGACCCCAAGTCGACTCATGATATGAACATACATCTAACTCAATAAATTAAAATAGAAGGATTGACATGATAATCTTAGCGGAATTCTGTAATAAGCATACATCAGAAATACAGGAATCTGAAGCTGAATACAGTCTATTGTCTGAAAAGCCTCTAAGTCTGATGGGTTGATGGGACAAGACCTTAATTTACTCTCTAATACTGAAACTAAAAGTACATCAATATCTTAAAGAAAATAGTTCTCGGAATATGAGAACTCACCACTAAGTTGGGTGCTAACTCTAGAAATGGCTACTGATGGGGCTGAGTCTGAGTATCGGGTCCTGTATCATAAAATGATGCAGCATAGAGTATGCGGACAGTACGTGAAATGTACCGAGTATATGCAAGGTAAGTAAAATCGCTTAAATAAGTAAGATCATTTAAAACATGTATAATGTAAAACATAAATAGAATAAGAATCTGAAAGTAGGGCCTGCATACTATCTTTGTAAAAACATGATCTCAACATAACATTACATCATAATTGAATCGATTAACCCAAAGATGAAATCTAATAGTCATAAATAAAGTTGAGCATTGGGTCAAACCTGCTTTAGAACATATATAGATATATATACAACATTAGTGATAAACATGCATAATTGAAATCATGAGGAAAAATGGGAGACTCGTCTTTTAACCAACATACCACAATGGAGCTTACGTGTACCCAACTATCACACTCGAGTGGGTAAAGCCGTCCAAAGCCTTGCTAGGGCTAAGCATGATACTATAATATCGATATCAAGCTCATGGCCCAATCGGGGCAGGGGATAGCTCACATGGGAGGTCCCAATATAATCTGATCATACCAATATTGGCGCGTAGTTCTGAGGCATAGGGTTGACTAACCAATAGCCTACTTGGTGCTAGACACTACTCCCAAAAATATGCACATGCTCTCCATCATTTTACAATAAAGCTGACCATCGTTTATTGAAGAAGCTGAATAATCATGAATACATAAATTTGAATCATACATGAGGAGCCCTGGCTCAAACCATACCACAAGCTGAACATAAATGGGAGTCTTCGCTCCAAAACCATATGGTAAGCTAAATTCGTAAAATCATAATCATACTTGAACATATGGGCATTGCCCAATACTTTAACATGCTTGAAAATACATAATTCACTTTAAAACTTGATCATAAACATGGGAAACTTGAAAACATGCTTTTCATCATAACTATCTCATCATGCTAGAACATTCATCATGAATCTCGACTTTCATGAACTTCTCATAATTGGGCATTTTAATTTATAAAGCTTGAAACATCATTTTTCATTGAAAACATCGTAAAACTTGCCCATAAATCATAATTCGATAGTAGAAACTCATTTAAATCGTACCCATGTAGAGAATTAGGAATTTCATGCATTGAGTTAAAACCCAATAGAAAATACATAGGAGATTTCATGATTTTGAGAGAGATTGTGCATGTGTGTGAACGGACTCACCCATTCATAACCCTACATACCAGATTATAGCTGATTCTTACATTTCTCTGACTGCCCAAGAAGAATTTGAGAAGAATTGGAAGGACTTAAGCTTGATCTCCTCTCTAACTTCCTAACTTTGCATGCATGGGTTTAGAATAGGCTAGAATGACTTAACCTATCTTAATACACCCTGAAGATAGCTTAAAACGGCATAGTTTAGGCCTTAGGATTATAGGAATTACAGAAAAGCCCTTATTAAATTCGTAGGAAATTACTGACTGTTAGTCCCCACGAGGGACTGGACGACTCATTACCCGAGACCACGACTCGTGGAATCAGTCGTTGAGTGCACTGCCTAACAGTTCGTCTGGGCTCATCACTGGGGACCTCACGATTCGCTACCTGTGGCCACGAGTCGTGGTAATCACTTGTCACATGCACTTCCTGAGATTTCAATTTGATCCATTATGCTGCTCATGACCCTTCCCATGAATTGTGGTGACTGACCATGACTTGTGGGGTCCTTTCGTAGGGTACACTACCACCTTTCTTAGCCTTCTCAAAATCATTGCCCACGGCTGACTCAACGAGTCGTGGGGCCTAACCACGACTCATGGTCATATCTGTGGGGACTTTAAATCCCAAAATACAACAAACACCCTGATCCTTACCACTAGTCATCTCACGACTTGTGGTCTACCCCACGGGTCATAGAACGACTCGTTATGTGACCTGGTGCCAGATTTCAAGTTTTCTCCGTTTCAACTCCCGAGTCTAATCTTAGGGCTTCCGAGGTATTACAATATCTCCCCCTTGGGAACATTCATCCTCGAATGTTGTAAAAACATACAGAAAATAGAGAAATGCAATGATCATACTCAAATACTTATCATTTAAGTTGAATACTGATGGAAGGACTATCTCCGATTTAAACTACATGGTTGAACTGAATTCATGAGTCATAGACATCCACACACATGAAAGAAACTTGGGCATATGAACTAAACATGAAAACTAATTGGAGTTTCAGGTAAAAACTGATACCTCAAGCTGGAACTAAGCCGGTAGAGAATAAATATGGGTATCTATCCATCATGTCCACTTTGGCTTACCTCGTAGCTCCCTCAACATGGTGATTCCTCCATAAAACTTTCACTGAAGCTACTTCCTTATTTCTTAGCCTTCGAACATAACGATCCAGTATTTCCACCGGAATCTGTTCATAACTAAGGTTGTCTTTCACACCGACATTGTCCACCAAGACAACTAGAGTTGGATCACCCAAACACTTCTTTAAGAGCGATACATGGAAGACAGGATGCACGGAAGCTAATTCTGAAGGCAACTCCAATTCATATTCCACCTCGCCAACCCGTTTCACAATCCGATAGGGGCCAACTTAATGAGGGCTGAGTTTTTCTTTCTTTCCGAACCTCATCAGTCCCTTCATGGGAGACACCTTAAGAAATACCCAATCATCCACTTCAAACTCGAGTTCCCTCCTTCTCACATCAGCATAGGACTTTTGGTGACTTTGAGCTGTTTTCAACCTGTCCCATATGAGCTGAACCTTCTCCATAGCCTCATGGACTGAATCTGGTCCTATCATCGCAGCTTCGCCAACTTCGAATCAACCAATAGGCAATCTACATCTCTGCCCATAGAGAGCCTCAAACTAAGCCATCTAAATGCTAGAATGGTAGTTTTTATTGTATGCGAACTCGATAAGAGGCAAATGATCATCCCAACTACCTTTGAAGTCAATCACACATGCTCTCAACATGTCTTCAAGAGTCTAAATTGTCCACTCTGCTTGACCATTTGTTTCTCGGTGAAATGGTGTGTTGAGCTTAACCTGAGTACCAATTCCTTTTTGAAACGACCTCCAAAAATGAGAGGTAAATTGGGTTCCTTTGTCTGATATGATAGACAAAGGAACTCCATGCAATTGAACTAGCTCTCGGATGTATATTCCGGAAAAATCCTCTGCCGAATCCATAGTTTTGACCGGTAGAAAATGAGCGGCTTTAGTCAACCTGTCTACAACAACCCAAATGGAGTCATATTGCCATCGAGTGCGAGGAAACCCTGTGATAAATTCCATATTGATTTCTTCCCACTTCCAAGTAGGAATACTGATATCCTGAAGCACACCTCCCGATCTCTAATGCTCTACCTTTACTTGTTAACAGTTTGAACACTTAGCCACAAATTCTACGATGTCCTTCTTCATTCCATTCCACCAATAAACTTTCCATAAGTCATGGTACATCTTGGTGTCACCCGAATGGATAGAATACCTGGAACTGTGAGCCTCATGCAATATCCGTTTTTGCAAATCATCAACATCCGGAACATATGAGCAACCTTGGTACTGAAGCACACCATCTCCCCCTTTGGAAAAGACCTCTACCTTCTAATTCTGAATGGCTTACTTTAACTTAACCAAAATAGGGTCTTCGTCTTTCCTAGCTTTTACATCAGTCACCAAGGACGATTCTGATCCATTCTGAATAGTAACCCCGCCATCGGTCGAATCAACTAACTGAACTCCCAACCTTGCAAGTCGATGCACGTCTTTCACCAGCTCCTTCTTTCCCTCGTCTACATGGGACACACTTTCCATCGAGAGTCTACTAAGTGCATCTGCTACCACATTAGCCTTGCCCGGACGGTAAACAATGCTCATGTTGTAATCTTTAAGTAGCTCCAACCACCTTCCTTGCCGAAGATTGATATCCTTATAGGTAAATACATATTGTAAGCTCTTATAATCCGTAAACACATCCATGTAGACCCCGTAAAAATAATGTCTCCATAACTTCAAGGCGAATACCAACGCCACTAGTTCAAGATCATAGGTCGGGTAATTCCTCTCATGAACTTTCATCTGTCTAGAAGCATATGCTATAACTTTGTCGTGTTGCATCAATAAACACCCAAGTCTGATCCTTGAAGCATCACAATACACCACGAACCCATCGATACCCTCAGGTAGAGTTAACACCGGTGCTGAAGTGAGTCAAGTCTTCAACTCCTGAAAGCTCCTCTCACAAGCCTCTGACCATTGGAATTTCACCTTCTTTTGGATCAATTTGGTCAATGGTGCTGCAATACATGAAAACCCCTCAACAAATCTCCGATAGTAGCCCACTAAGCCCAAGAAACTCCTAATATCTGAAGGATTCACCGGTCCAGACCAATTCTTTATTGCTTCTATTTTTTGAGAGTCCACCTGTATGCCCTTATTTGATACCACATGGCCTAAAAATGCTACCGAGTTCAACCAAAACTCGCACTTGCTGAATTTGGCATATAATTGGCAATCCTTGAGAGTCTATAGAACCACTCTCAATTGAGCGGCATGCTCCTTCTCACTCCGAGAGTATATCAGGATGTCATCAATGAACACAATCATGAACATATCCAAATATGGCTTGAACACCCTATTCATAAAATGCATAAAAGCTACAGGAGCATTCATTAGTCCAAAAGATATAACTATAAATACGTAATGACCATACCGCGTCCTGAAGGTTGTCTTTGGGATGTCGTTCTCCCGAACTCTAAGCTGATGGTACCCGGATCTGAGATCTATCTTCGAAACACTTGGCACCCTGAAGCTGATAAAATAAGTCAGCAATCCTGGGTAGAGGATACCTATTCTTGATGGTGACCTTGTTCAACTGCCGATAGTCAATATACATATGAAGAGAACCATCTTTCTTTCAGAAAAAGAGAACCGGTGCACCCCATGGAGACTTTCTCGGTCTAATGAAACCCTTATCCAAAAGATCCTTCAACTGCTCCTCTAACTCTTTTAGCTCAGTTGGATCCATTCTGTAAGGAGGAATTGATATAGGTTGTGTGTCAAGAAGAAGGTAAATACCAAAATGGATTTTCCTATCGGGAGGTACACCCGGTAAATCATAAGGAAACATTCTGGATACTCACATACTACTGGAACTGATTGGATAGTCGGGGTCTCGGACTTCGCATCCTTAACCCTAACTAAATGGTACACACAACCTTTGGAAATCATCTTTCTAGCCTTAAAGTAGGAAATGAAATGACCTTCAGGCACAGTTGAGCTACCCTTCCACTCTAAGACTGGCTCACCCGGAAATCTAACTCTATTGCCTAGTTCTACAATTAACTGAGGCATAACATGCAAATAGCCAATCCATGCCGAGGATAACATCAAAATCGGTCATGGCTAACTCTACTAAATCTGCTGAGGTGATTTTCTGAAGGACTGAGACCGAGAAACCTCTATACACCCGTCTAGCTATGAATGAATCACCCACTGGAGTAGAGACTGAGAAGGGTTCTGAAAAGACTTCAGGACTGACTCCGAAATTACTAGCCACATAAGGTGTCACAAAAGACAAGGTAGCCACCGGATCTAACAAAGCATATACATCAAAATGGAAAACTCGTAACATACCAATAATCACATCCGGGAAAGTCTCCTTCTCCTGACAGGATGTGAGGGCATAGAATCTGTTCTGGTGCTGACCGCCAGCTGAGCTAGTCAAAGCACCCTGCTGGGAGGGACGTGCTGCTGGAGCTACTAAACTAGAAGCTGGGCCTCGACCCCCATCATGGCCCTATATCGCTATTGGGCAATCTCTGAGCATATTTTTGAGCTTCCCATACCCGAAGCAAGCACCTGTACCTGCCAAGCACTGGCCCGTATGCCCCCGACCATATCTGCCGCAAACTGGGATGCTAGGATCTACGGGCCTGCTGCTCTGACCCCTAGAACCTAATGCTCGCCCTCTTTAGTCGTGCCTAGGTCTGTATAGCACACTCAACATTGAAAATGTTGGGGATGAAGATCTCTGGTGAGTCTACTGTCGGTGCCCACCACTCGACTTCGGTTGAGAGAATCTGTAGCTATCAATCCTGGCCCTCTTGGCCTCTCTCTCCCTCCTATTTTCCGCCTCTATCTGCTGGGTTTACAAGACTATCAGACGCAAATCCATATCCTGGTGGAGCATAGTGGTCCTGCAATCCTTGTCTAAGTAGCCCGCCATACCATGAATAAACCTGCTCACCCGTGCCCTCTGGTCGACCACTAACTCTAGGGAGTACTTTGATAAGCGAGCGAACTTAAGGGCATACTCCTGCACCATCATTTTCCCTTGCTTAAGATTCACGAACTCGGCTGCCTTCAACTCCCTCATTTCATGAGGGAAGAACTGATCTAGGAACGCAACATGGAACTCATCCTAAGTGACAGAGCCTACTCCGGCGGCCCTACTATCCTTCCATTGTCGAAACCAGATATGTGCAACCCCTTTTAGCTGATGTGAGGCCAACTCAGTACATTTAACTCCATTCACCCCCATGACATGGGTGATCTTCACAATTCAT
Organism: Datura stramonium; assembly: GCA_018107945.1. Lineage (NCBI taxonomy): Eukaryota > Viridiplantae > Streptophyta > Magnoliopsida > Solanales > Solanaceae > Datura > Datura stramonium. The sequence continues at coordinate 7,937 of JACEIK010015995.1, read as the reverse complement.
CAATGAACTCATATGGGTCCTCATCTACTTTTGACCGAAGGAACTCTGGCAGGTTCATTCTCAAGAAATCCCTGACCCGAGCTACTGCCGCATTTTAATTTTGCGGGACATTCGCCACTACCTGCTGGTTGACCTTAGTGGTCAAGGCCTGCGCTAGCATCTGAATAACTGCCCTAAATTCAGCATAGGCACCTGACTCCGATGCATGTTGCTCCTGGACTGGTGGGGCTTGTTGGTGCCCGTTTCCGTTGCCTTCCTAATGGCCTTTTCAATTCCCATTCCTCCTACCATTAACTCTGTGGGGAGCCATGATTTTGCATTCATGAATAGCAGGAGTTAGAAGGATAGGGAGACAATTCATCGCACGACATAGATCATGAAGGAAGGGAACATTTTCTAAATGTCTCGTAGCCTCTTCGTCATAAATGTTGCATTCTTCATACCCATGAAAAATACTCTACTAAATACGACTTTCAAACACCCTAGGATACTTCAAAACCTATTGCTCTGCTATCAAGTTTGTCATAACCCAAATGTAGGCCTGTATCGAGACACCGGACAAGGAGCCTCGAGAGACCCCAAGTCGACCCATGGCATGAACATACATCTAACTCAATCAATTAAATAGAAGGATTGACATGATAATATTAGCAGAAGTCTATAATAAGCATAACATCAGAAATACACGAATCTGAAGCTGAATACATTCTATTATCTGAAAAGCCTCTAAGTCTAATGAGTTGATGGGACAAGACCCCAACTAACTTTTTAATACTGAAACTGAAAGTACATCAATATCTTAAAGCAAACGGTCCTCAGAAGATGAGGACTCACCACTAAGCTAGGTGCTAACTCTGGAACTGGCTACTGACAGGGCTGAGTCTGAGTACCGGGGCCTGTATCATAAAACGATACAGCATAGAGTATGCAGTCAGTACGTGGAATGTACCGAGTATGCAAGGTAAGTAAAATTTCTTAAATAAGTAAGATCATTTAAAATAAGCATAATGTAAAACATAAACAGAATAAGAATCTGAGAGTAGGGCTTGCATGCTATCTTTCTGAAAACATGATCTCAACATAACATTACATCATAACTGAATCAATTGACCCAAAGCTGAAATATAATAGTCATAAATAAAGTTGAACATTGGGTCAAACCTACTTTAGAACATATATAGATATATATACAACATGAGTGATAAACATTCATAATTGAAATCATGAGGAACAATGGGAGACTCGTCTTTTAACTGACATACCACGATAGAGCTTATATGGTCTCAACTATCACACTCGAGTGGGTAGAGCCATCCAAAGCCTTGTCAGGGCTAAGGACGATACCATGATATCGATATCAAGCTCGTGGCCCAACCGGGGCAGGGGATAGCTCACATAGGAGGTCCCAATATAATCTGATCATACCAATGTTGGCGCGTAGTTCTGAGGCATAGAGTTGACTGACCCATAGCCTACTCGGTGCTAGACACTACTCCCAAAAACATGCATATGCTCTCCATCATTTTACAATGAAGCTGACCATCATATATTGATGAAGCTGAATAATCATGAACACATAAATCTGAATCATACATGAGGAGCCTTCTCAAACCATACCACAAGTTGAACATAAATGGGAGTCTTCGCTCCAAAACCATGTGGTAAGCTAAATTCGTAAAATCATAATCATACTTGAACATATGGGCATTGCCCAATACTTTAACATGCTTGAAAATACATAATTCACTTAAAAACTTGATCATAAACATGGGTAACTTAAAAACATGCTTTTCATCATAAATATCTCATCATACTAGAACATTCATCATAAATCTTGACTTTTGTGAACTTCTCATAATTGGGAACTTTAATTTATAAAGCTTGAAACATGATTTTTCATTGAAAACATTGTAAAACCTGCCCATAAATCATAATTTGATAGTAGAAACTCATTTCAATTGTACCCATGTAGAGAATTAGGAATTTCATGCATTGGGTTAAAAGCCCATAGAAATTACATAGGAGATTTCATGATTTTGAGAGAGATTGTGCATGGGTGTGAATGGACTCACCCATTCATAACCCTACATACCTGATTATAGCTGATTCATACACTTCTCTGATTCCCCAAGAAGAATTTGAGAAGAATTGGAAGGACTTAAGCTTGATCTCCTCTCTAACTTCCTAACTTTGCATGCATGGGTTTAGAATAGGCTCGAATGACTTAACCTATCTTAATACACCCGGAATATAGCTTAAAATGACGTAGTGTAGGCCTTAGGATCATAGAAATTACGAAAAAGCCCTTACTAAATTCGCAGGAAATTATTGATTGTCAGTCCCCACGAGGGACTGGACGACTCGTGGCATCAGTCGTTGAGTGCACTACCTAACAGTTCTTCTGGGGCTCATCACTAGGGACCTCACGATTCATTACCGATGTCCACGTGTCGTGGTCACCACTTGTCACATGTACTGCCTGAGATTTCACTTTGATCCATCATACTGCTCACGACCCTTCCCACGAATTGTGGTGACTAACCACGAATCGTAGGGTCCTTTCATAGGGTACACTGCCACCTTTCTTCACCTTCTCAAAACCATTGCCCACGGCTGACTCAATGAGTCATGGGGCCTGACCACGACTCATGGTCATATCCGTGGGGACCTTTAATCCCAAAATCCAACTCACACCCTTATCCTTACCACAAGTCATATCACAACTCGTAGCCTACCTCATGGGTCACAAAATGACTCGTTCTATGACCTGGTGCCAGATTTTAAGTTATCTCCATTTCAACTCTCAAGTTTGATCTTAGGGCTTCCGAGGTATTACATGGGCACCATCAGCACTCACACCAGAGATATTTAGCCCCAGCACCATCATCAGCTAGTGTCTCATCCTGACCCAAACATGATCAGAGGGGTAGAATATCAGGATTAAGGGGCCAGAGGAGCATTTCAGGAGATCACACTTTTCCAGCCTATGCGAAGTGTGGGAAGAACCATCCAGGGAGGTGTTTAGTTGGTTTAGACTCTTGTTTTGGGTGTGGCAAACCCATACACAGACTCAGAGATTGCCCTTCAGCCAGATCAGGCGATGGTGGAGACCCTACCCCAGCCGCTAGTTCAGTAGCTCCGACAGCACGTCCCTTCCAGCAGGGTTCTTCTACTAGCACAGGTGGAGGAAGACGCCAAAACAGATTCTATGCCCTAGCATCTCGCCAGGAGCAGGAGGTCTCCCCGAATGTAGTCACTGGTATGTTATGAGTATTCCATCTTGATGTATATGCATTGTTAGATCCAAGGGCTATGTTCGGCTGTCTGGATGACTACACGCAAGTGCACATGGTCGAACAAGTAGTAAGTGGCTCAAGTAAGCCAAGTATCGATCCCACAGGGATTGGACTAC
>JACEIK010015994.1:2394-12712 GCA_018107945.1 Datura stramonium | reverse complement strand
TCCAACCATCAGTCAGTTTACTCTTTAGAGGCTTTGTGGACTTAGTGTGTACGGTGTTATTCAGTTTGTGGCCTCGTCGGCTTATTGTTGCTTGGTTTAGAACACTAATTGCCTTGGTTGCATTTCGATTTTTTACCCCGTGTTGTTGAGAACTTATGGGTCTAGTTTATTCTTCAGTTGATTATGACAGGTGGCCTGGATGTCCTAAGTGTTATAGTTACAGATGTCATATAGTCGGCTTCTCGATCAATCATGAATCGAGTGCCAGTTGCGCCCTACCCCAGTTTTGGGGAGTGACACATTCTAAGTAAAAACATAGCGAAAGCTTTACAACAATAAAATTAAACATTTATGAAGAAGAACTAAATCAAAAAGTTTTAATACATCTGAAACAAAATTGGAAATCTAGATCTATGTTTGTGTGTGAAAGCCATCTATCTGATGAGTTTCTGGGACAAGCCCCTAGTTAACTCTAAGTATAACTGAAAGAAATATAACCAAAAAGAAATAATCCTCGCCCTCGAAAAATGAGGACTCACCACTGATGTAGCTGAAAACTTCGGGGCGAGATATTCTAATAGTGCTGAGATTGAGAACCTGCAACTATATCATAAAACGGTACAACATAAAAGGTATTAGTACTGAGTATATAGGAGAAACCATAACACAAAGAATAAAACAATTGAATTGTAAAGGCATGCAATGACCAATTGAAATGCTGAACTGAATATACTGAATAGTGAAAATGACCTTGTTTGATGGTCAAACACATGTCGTAAATCAGAGATACTAATCAGAAATACTGTACTGAATGATCTGAACTGAGTAGTTTGAACTAACTAGTGGGAGAGTCTATAATCGACATATGACCACGTGAGCCAAATGTGGAGTCTGATATATACACCCAATTGGTAGGAACCAATATACCTTGCCAGGGTATGGAGGCATGAAATGGGTGATCAGAATTCTGGGGCCATGAGGCCAATAAAATATAACCTATGGTGGCAATGTAGTTCTGGGAACCTGGGTGCATTGGAACCCCGATCCTCTTGGTTCTAAGTCTTACTCCCACTGGATAGTCCTAGATTGACTACTAAGCTTATAACTCAAAATTCGGGACCAAGACTAAGTTAGGAATACCTATCTGGAAGTACCATTAGAGTCTTATCGAACCGAATTCTATAACTGGTGTTCTAAGACTAGTTAGAGCTGCTTATCTGGAAGTGTCGTAACCGTCTAAAGAACAAACTGTATTCTGAAACTGGGGGTCCTAAGGCTGGTAAGAGCTGCTTATCTGAAAGTGTCATGACCGCCTAAAGAACCATAAAAAATCTGATACTGAGTCTAATACTGTCAATTGGGAGGCATCACTGACACCTCAAGAATTAACTATAGTCAAAATGATCAGCTGACATTTTTGGACAACACTGAGTCTAATAATTTGACTGAGACTCGAAATGTAACTATCTGACTAAAATTTCCACATACACTAATAATATGGGGATTTCAATCTGTTAGAATCAAGCTTCAGGGAAACTAGTCCAACATGCAAGATCCTAAATTCTACTAAACTGAGACTTAGGGATAAATTATTCTGCAAGATAAAATTCTCATTAATGTCTACAAATAGGGAATAATAAGCAATTAAAATCATGAGAAATATACAACTCAAAAATTTAAATATATAAGTCTGATAATCTTCTACTTTTCGAATCCCCAGGGATAAACTGAAAGAGGAAAATAGCGAAGATTTTTGGGACAAAAGGAAAGAACTATTCCCTTGTTGAATTCCCACATACCCGGTGAAGAAATTCTGAGAAGATCCCTTGAAAATTTGGGAAGAAGCTGATTGCCCTAGTTCTAGCCCTAAGAGTTTCTGCGTACTAAGTCTAAGTGTTGAGAGAAGGAGTAAGAGGAATATGTCGATCACCCTTAACTCTCACCTGGACGTGCCCAAAATGACGTAGTTTAGAGTCTAGATGTTTAGTAAATTATGGAAAAGCCCCTAAATAACTCGCAGAAAAATCGCCCTGCCAGTCCCAACGAGGGACTAGATGATTTGTGGTTACTGACCACGACTCGTGGTCTGCCCCGTTGCCTACACCGGAAATTCCTCATCATGGGTCACCACGAGCTACTCAATAACCCATTACCGGTGACCATGACTCATGGTCACCTCCCATTATCCTCACTGTCGAAAACCACCTGGGGGTCACCACGGGCGACACCATGTGTCGCCACTCATGGTGTCCCAGACGAGTTGTGGTGACGACCCATTAAGTGCACTATCCAACTTCTCTTCTTTTTTCGTCCATCCTTGACCATGGGTGACCTAACGAGTCGTGTGGCTAACCACGACTCATGGTCAAGCCCGTGGTTACTCAAAACTTGAAATTTCCAACTTAAGTCAAACTCCTCACCACGAGTCACTTAATGACTCATGGTCGTCCTGACGGGTCACTGGACGACTCGTTTTGTGACCTGGTGCAGGAAATTTTGTTTTTTCCATTTTAACTCCCGGGTCTGGTCTTAGGGTTTCGGGGCATTACACAGTGATTATTGCTGCAGACCTCATAGAGTGGCATGTTGAGGCCCTGGTGTCAACACTAAAAAGATACAAAAAGGCAATTGGTTGTACCATAGGAGACATCATCGGTATCCTTGTAGGCATATGCACCTATAAAATTCATCTTTAGTCGAACTATGTACCAAGCATATAGCATCAGTGACGATTGAATCCATCTATGCAAGAGGTGGTGAAGAAACAAATAATCAAATGGCTAGATGCTGGTGATTTGGTACTGCTATTTAACTTGAGGCCTCGCTTGCATCCAGGCAAATGAAAGTCTAGATGGATGGAATCATATAGAGTGGTGGAAGTATTCCCATATGCTGCCATTAAACTAGAGAACAAATATGGCAAGAGGTTCAAAGTAAATGGGCAGAGAGTGAAGCTGTACCTAGGAAACACTAATAAGATGAAGGGAATCGACTTGGTGTATCTTGATGAAGCCTAAATAGTCAAGAGACTTGCATCGTGCCGTAATATTAAATTAGGCGCTGCATGGGAGGCAACCCATGAATGGTCAGTGAAGTACAAGTAGCTGACAAGAGCTTTTAGAGTGCCACAGGTATGTTCCTCACTTAGTTTTTATTTCCTTGCTTTGGAGACAAAGCATGTTTTTAAAAAGGGAGGGGTGTATCTGGCTTTCGATTTTTGATTCGTCCAAGGGTTTTTTTTTCTGTGTTTATTTTCTCTTGGACATGATATCTAGTAGAACCGACATGTTTTGGATGTTTTATTTTTGTTTGACTAGAAGTAACTTAGGAGTACTTTACAGCCAATAAATGCACATGTGTTTGGTGTTTTGAAATTAATGAAAAATGACCCTTTTTTTAATTTTTGTTGTGTAATTAGCTGTGTTTGTTTACTGCAAAGCATGACTAATGTGGATCTTTTTATGGCATTTAAATGATTAGTATTATTAACTATAACTTAGCTGTGCATGAATCGGATAGGTAGTGTGTGATGCAAACCTGTAACATGTGTGAATGAGGTTCTTACATAGTTCAATGATGTGTAAGTGATTTAGAACTTGCCCGGTTGGTCTTTGCTTAGGTTATAAGATAGTTTGTTAATAAAAGATCATAGGTCATTTTTGAATTAGCTTACATTTAGCCTAAAATGCCCTACCAGATGAATGAGTAACCTTGATCCAAATGTTTGAGCCTTAATTGACCATATTTGTTTGATTACTCCATTCACCTTTCCACTTCTTTACAACGAACCTGTTTTTGCTCTTGCTCCTCCATGGACATTGTGAACCTCAACTGAGGAGAAATGCCTAAGTTGAGGGTGACTATTGTAGGGGTGCGTAAGCTGTGTGGGGGAAATAAAAGGAGAAAAAGTTAGTCAATGAAAAGCGGATGTAGTGGGAAAAAAAGAAAAATAAAAGGAATAAATCTTGAAAAAGAAGAGAAAAAAAGAGAAATAAGAAATAAGTGAAAAAAAACCATACCCACCAGTTGAAAGAGGAATGAAATGGAGAAAATGGAGGAGAAAAATGAAAAAAGGGCTAAATGTTAGAAAATAGAGCCAATTTTGTGTAGTGGCAAGGAGGGTTAGCCACTATTTTCATAACTACCATACCCAACCTGAAGCCTACATTGCAAGCCGATAAAAGTCCTATAGTGGTCCTAGCTTAACCACTGGAAAAGCAGAGTAGAGAAAATACGGGCAAACCTATGGTATCGCCTGCGTAGTGTTTGAAATTTCTTTAGGAGAGTGAGAGCTTTGCTTGATAGTCTTGATCATATATATATATATATATACACACACACACACCATTTTGAGTGTGTTTGGGACTTCTTTTGCTGTGAGGGCACATGGGTTGCATTAAATTCTGCCAAAATTCTATTTAAACATCATTAGTGATAGCTCGGTTGTCTTTTAATAATTGAATGCCATCTCTAAATCCCTTTGTTTAATGATTTGTTGTTGCATGTATGCATGACTAGTTTGGTTTTGAATGAAAAAGGGGTCAGTATTTGATAAGTGCTCATGTGTGCAAATTTTAATGTTGTTTGCTGCAAGTCTTCTATTTTACTTTCTAGTTAAGAGTCATGTTACAGTTGGGTTTTGTTTTCCTAAGGACATCAAAAGTTTTAAGTCGATGGTGTTGATGTGCTTTGTGTTTACAGTACTTTCAACGCTTTAAACTTAGGAAAATTGCTTGGTCGTAGGTATGTTTATACGGATATGAGGTGCTTTACAATGTTTTTCAGGGAAATCATGTTTTGGAGTTGAATTCTAGAAAAGAAGAGAAAAAAGTTTAGAAAATGGGCCAAGTGCAGTCCTCAGTATGAGCCGTACCTTGCATTGGTGATAAAATTCAGAGGATATGCACAAGTGTTAGGGCCATGTACGACTCTTGGTACGAGCCATACAATCATGGTAAAAACCATACCAAGGAGCCATGGAAAAAGTTAGAATCTTGCACTACATGAGTCGTGATAACATCATACGACCCGTACCAAGGAACCGTGGTGAATTCCAGTGAGTGTGTCAAGTTGGCAGGTCCCAGAGTACGAATAGAGACCAAGAGTCGTAATATCAATGTAAGAACCGTACCATGACTCATGGAAAACTTCAAAGGATGCCAGACTTCACAAGATTAGACTATGACAGGAAACATACGACTCGTAGTGTCATTGTATGAGTCGTACCAGCTCCCAGGACTTAATCGATTTCAAGACTGCTTTGTATATCATGGATGGAAACCACAACTCACAGTTTAGGTGTCAAGACCCGAACATAGGCCCGGATTGAGACACGAGACAAGAAACCCCGAGAGCCTCCAAGTTCACCCATAGAATGATCATAGAATAACATTAGCAAGACAATAGATAACAGAATCATAATTGAGCAGAAGCTAACTGAAAGAGTCTAAAAAAATCCATGAGAACATAATCTAACAAAACTCTTATACAAAAGCTGAATATATTTATACAAGTCTGAAAGCCTCTACTACACTGATGAGCTGCTGGGACAAGTTCCAAGCTAACCCCTAAAGTCTGAAAACTGAAATATAACTGAAATAGGAAAACATAAATCTCGTCCTCAAGGTATGAGGACTCACCATAATAAGCTGAGATGGAGAGAGAGCGTGTCTAACCGTGGGGCTGAGTCTGAAAACCTAGATCTATATCATAAAATGATATAGCACATAAAGTATGCAGTCAGAACTTGAAATGTACAAAGTATGCGGGAAACATAAAGAAACTAATCAGGAAAGTATACTGAGAGGAAGTAACTGAGTACATCATTGAACATACTGAACTAAATTACAATAACCCTATTTGAGATATATAAATATTGACATGATACTATTATTTGAAAACATTTAATGAAGAATAATCAAATTTATGCATAAGGGTCATGTACATATGCTCAAAACTAAACTGTAACTGACGTCACACACGGTACTGACTATCTGCTGTTAACTGAGATGAAATTCTGCTAAGACTAATATAAACTGATGTCTGAGACTATACGTAACTGAGCTAAATTTGAACTTATCAACTAAGGGAGACATTCTCTACTATTGAGAGTCCACAACTGAACTAAGGGAAACATTCTATGCTATTGAGAATCCCTAACTGACTAAGAGAAACATTCTATGCTATTGAGAATCCCTGACTGAGCTAAGGGAAACATTCTTTGCTACTGAGAATCCCTGACTGACTAAGGGAAAGATTCTCTGCTATTGAGAATCCCTGACTGACTAAGGGAAGCATTCTTTTCCACTGAGAATCCGGATTATACTTTGATATGGAAGGCACCAACCTAACATCATTCATCTAGTCTAAGCTACTTCAGCTAATCAGAGACCTGAGTGTTCAACTAATCACGCCATACTAAATTCATTAATGTCTGATCAAGGATACTTTCTACTATCAAGAGGCCCGAAAGTCTGAAGGATCATTATCATGCCTTATCATCGAGATTCTTATTTTCATAGTCCCGAAATCACAGTCTGAATCATACATTCTAAATTCATGAAACATCCATAGGATCAGATAATACTTTAAACATATCCACTGGAAACATAGTGAAATATGTACATATTTCATATCCATTAAAGCCCATAGGCTCTAGTCATGCTTTAACACATAAAAACATCTTATGTTCTAGATATATGGAAGCCAATATGTTTGGAACATGCTTTAAACATATATAAAGAATTCATCGTAGGAGCATGTGAATATTTAATAAAGCCCTCTTTCGAAATTTATGCTAAATTATGGTGAAAATTCTATAATCATGCTATTCCCATTTCATGTACAAAATTCATGAATTTGTAAGTAACTTCGTAATCATATTCTACTATTCATCATGAGGGTCTTAGAATCCATAGAAACATGGGAGAATTCATGCATAGATTGAAACCCTAGAACATGCTTTTCTAGAAACCAAAGGATTTGAGTTTTAATATAAAAATTGGGGCACAAGGATGAAAGAAGATCCTTATTGAAGTCCCACATACCTGGTAAGAAGACTCCCTTACTAATCTTGGGAAATTGCAGCCCTTGAAGAGAAATTCTAGATGCTCTTAAGCTTGAGAGAAGAAGAACAAAACTCTACCGATGATTTTGGATAATAAGGGGCTTAGGCTAGTGAAAACCCCTATAATTCAATCCTTACAATACTCAAAATAACGTCATTTAGGAACTAAGAGCATAGGAATTCACTAAAATACCCTTGGGATTTAGATTAAAAATCTACCCGTCCAGTGACCATGACCCACACCACGAGTCGTTGGTCCCTACCACGGCTCGTAGTGACCATCCGTTGCCACTAGGAAAAATTTCCCAGCTTATTCTTCTTCGAACAACGACCAGTAGGATGAGTCATTACTTGAACCAACGACTCGTTAGTACCTTTTTTCATCACCACTGGTCGAACCCTTGAAATCCTTCCAACGAGCGACACGAAAGGTGGTTACTTCACCTAACGGTTCGTGGTACCGTCCATTGTTACTGGACTAAAAATTGAACCCTTTTCTGAATTCCATCTAACGACTCTTGAGTACAACCCGTCATAACAACCAACGGGTCATCTCTTGTCCCGTTGTTCATGGAAAGTCTAGATTGCCGACTTAACACGACTACATCTAACGGGTCGTTGTTCCTTATATCGACTTGTTGCTTGCTCCCGTGGTATGAAAACCCTCTTGAAATTTTCTAAAACTCTTCCTATGAATCAATCTAACGGACTGTTAGAGAAACACAAGACTCGTTCTGAAAAAATTTCTATTGGTTTTCCTGCTGAACTTCATCTAAATCTGGGGTCTGATCTGAGAAACTCTTAGGGTGTTACAATATCTCCCCCTTGGGAACATTTGTCCTCGAATGTAGGCTAAACTTACTGAGAAGCTAGTGAAAGGTACTTCCATCCCAAATACTAAACATTCGAAACTGAAAACTGACGGAACAACTTAGTTGGGGGCTAGGGAAAGAGCTGCAATCCCGAGAACTGAATACTAAGGGCTGAATGCTAATGGAGTATCTGACTCCGAGTTAAATTGCATCTCTAAACTAAATTTCTGAATCATACATGCATGGTAAGACATGAGAGGGACCGAAAGATATGAAACTGACATTAAACTAGATAGAGTACTGGGAAGGAACTATTTCCTCACAGTGGAACTGAGCTGGTATGAATTGAGATATCATTCTCAACTTGCATTCTGATACTGATCCAGCAATCATGGTATCTGGTCTGATGGAAAGAGGGAATCATAAGCATGAATCATTCATGAGATCTAAAACTGAGCACATACATGAGGTAACCTAATCTGCGTACTTGTGACTATTTCTAGAGACTTGCCCTTATCCTGATGTGCTGACAAGGCGAAGGAGTGATTTTGATGTTATCCGCCACCTGCGCTAGACTATGCACCTTGTTGAACTGGGCGGGCAATCAAAGCTAATGAAGAGGTGCTTGGGGCCCTACTCTTTCCCCTCTTAGCTGCTGCGCAATCTCTATGCTTATGACCCAACTTGCTACACCAAAAACAAGCATTTGAGCCAGCCATGCATTCTCCCAAATGGTTCTTCCCACAGTTCTTACAAGCTGGATAGGTAATCTCCCTTACCCTAGTTCTGTATGGAACACTGGCTATCGAAGATTCTGGGAATATATCACCAAATGTTCTCCCTTACCCTAGTTCTCTCACCTTTTCTTTCACATGTTCTGCCTCTATTTGTTGGGAATATATCACCAAATGTGAAAAGTCTATATCCTTGTGCAACATGGAGGTCCTGCACTCTTTGACCAAGGAGTCTTCCACTCTGTTCACGAACCTACTCAGATGAGCCCTCTAGTTGGCTACCATCTCCAGTGCATACTTGAAAAACCGGGTAAACTCCAATGCATACTCCTGGACAGTCACACTATTTTTCCTCAAGTTGGTGAACTCTACCGCCTTTGCCTTCCTCAACTCTCTAGGGAAAAACCTGTCGAAAAAGGCAGTCATAAATTCATCCCAACCCATGGGGACTACTCCAACTCCCCGACTATCTTTCCACTGACAAAACCATATGCGAGTGACTCCTTTCAACTAGTAGGAGGCTAAGTTTGCGCTCTCCGTTCCGGTCACCCCTATAATTAAGGTGATCTTCTAGATTTCCTCTAAGAACTCATATGGGTCCTCATCCACCTTTGACCCCAAGAATTCAGGTGGGTTCATCCTGAGGAAGTCTTTTACCCTAGACGCCGCTATGTTCCCATTCTAGGGAACATGAGCCACCGCTTGTTGATTAATTTTGGCTGTCATGGCCTGCGCCAACATGTGAAAGGCTGCCTTGAACTTGACATGAGTAACATGTTCGTCCATCGGGTTCGCTGGGGCTAGTGGGGGTTGTTGGCGCCCATTCCCATTTCTTCTTCCATTTGCTCGTTTGGGAGGCATTATCTGCGAGTGCATAAAGCACGATTCAGGAGAGGAATTGTTAAAGTTTCACACTCTATGCATGATAAGAATCATGAAGAAAAGGGAACATTCCTAAAAATGTCTCGTAGCCTCTTGGTCATAAGTGTGACTCACTTCACACCCATGAAAAAAACTCTGCTTAACGCGGCTTTTAAAATCCCTAGGAAACTCTAAATCTCTGCTCTGATACCAAGTTTTTCATGACCCAAACATGGGTCTGGATTGAGACACGAGATAAGGAACCCCGAGAGGCTCCAAGTCAACCCATGGCATGCTCATAGCATAACATTAGTAAGACAAAAGCTAACACTATCATAATTGAGCGGAAGCTAACTGAAAGAGTCTAAAAAAATCCATAAGAACATAATCTAACAAAACTCTGATATAAAAGTGAATCTATTTTTTCACGCCCTACCTTGGGAGGCATGAATGGCACCTAATGCCACACTGGGATCTAGACTGACCTGATTGACCTGGTGCACTTCTGGTGCATTCCTGTAACTTAATTCAAGAAAATGACGGGCTATATCTCGGCTATAAATATACCCTCTGGCCGACAAGGCCACCTGGAAAGGAAGACAACTAACTAACAACAATGCAATAACAGGAATCCCATACAGGTCGACAAGACCACCATGCTGTCTAGTTATAACTGGAATAAAAGCAGACAACTATACTAGGACCCACACAACAAACACGTAAAAAAAACATACATAGGCCCCACACAGCCAACAACAACAAACTAATTGAAGACTGTAGTCTACAAGCCTCTAAGAATAGGAATAATGGTTGGGATAGGGCCCCGACCTACCCAAATTCCATAT
>JACEIK010015991.1:0-14645 GCA_018107945.1 Datura stramonium | reverse complement strand
TTTAATTTTGCAACAACAGATGCAGCAACTACTGCAACAGATTCAGTAACTGCTGAAAATATATGCAGCAGGTACTAAAATAGATGCAACAACTGCTGAAAATTATTCAATAGTTTCATATTTTTAAGATATTGTTGATTATTTTCGGTAGTTGCTGCATTATTTTCAACAGTTGCTGCATATTTTTCAGCAGTTGCTGAAACAACTGCAGCAGTTGCTATTTTTTGCAGAAATTTTTCAATGGTTTAAAAAAAATATTTTTTGAAGCTCATAATCAGAGAAAAAAAGAACTCGTAGAAACAAGAGAAAAAAAAAGGAGAATAAGAATAACCAAAAAAAAGATGAACACAACGGCGATGGTGGTGGCGATAGAAGTAGCGACTGCAACAACAACGACATAGAAGGAGAAGGAGGAAGAAGAAGAAAAAGAAGAAGAAGAAGAAGAAGAGAAGAAGAAGAGAGAAATCTAGGGAGAGAAGAGAAAGAGAGAAGAAAGTGATATGAAAAGATAAAAAGAGAGGGGAAATTTACATTTTGAAACTAAAAATTTAGGAGAGAATTTATTTTAAGTTATTAAAACTCTAATTTACACCCAAAAATTTTTAATAACTCTAATTATATCTATTTTTTAGTTAATTACAGTTAACCAAGTCAATGTCACTAGTTTTAATTTCAAGACTTATTTGTTACCTTCGGCTCAATTTACTCATGTTCCTTCTTAGAAGAATAAGAAATGTACTTTACACCCAAGGAGATACAAAGTTCTATTGTATATAAAAGAGTAAGTGAACAACCTGTCTAGTTGGCATCAAAGAAGCCCACTACCCGCAATAAGGATCGGCATGTGACGCAAAGGCCAAAGGTGATAATGTCATATAGGTAATGATCGAAGGATATATTTGAAGCCTTGCCAATATATAGCAGTAGGAGCTTGCATGAATTGACGACCTAATTAACTAGATAACTGAGGTTGCGATGTGTCAAAGTAAGGTACCTAAGAGCTCCAATAGGACTTCTGTATTCTGAGGCATGGAAAGGAGATCCAACATCAGTATGAAAATCACTATTTTAGAACAGTGGAGTGTGGCGTGTGGAACACCGTGGCACAGTGTATAATGGTTCTGCAAAGAATATTTTGTGCATATTTCACCTAAGATAAAGATCATTATCATAAGGCACAACTTTAATACCCAAAAAGAAATAGAGTGTCCCATATCCTTTAAGGCCAATTTGGCACTTAATTGAGAAACAAGTGACTTAAAAAGGTTGGGATTATTATTGTTGAATAAAATATCATGCACATATAAGAGTAGGATGAAAATATCACTTTTGTAGTGAAGAAAAAATAAGGAGGAGTCAATATGATTTCCTAAGAACCCAAGGTGAAGGACTTCACTGAACCTATAAAACCAGGGCTTAGGCGCCCATCTTAATCCATAAATAGATCTTTGGAGTAGACAAATTTGGTTAGGAGCGGGGGAATCTTTAGAATAGTGGTTCCTACATATATATAGTTTCTATAAGTCGTCCATGGCTTGATGTTCAGTTGTCGAAGCAACCATTTTCATACTGTGGCTAGAGTTAAGATTGTACAAATTGTAGTATCCTTACCATTTTCTTACTATGTTCATAAGGGGTTCATATGGAACAAGTCTCTAGGTTTGGTTTGATATAGAGCCTTCATGATTCTCTCATAGCTTGCATCCAATAAGGTTGAGAAAGAGCCTCCATGAGAATTTTAGATTCGCGAGTGTTTGAGGAGAGATTGGCCAGAAGGGACAATGGTGGAGGCTATAGCATGTTTTTAGGTTTTATTCTGGTGATCATATAATGGGTATTATCAAGAGAGGTTGAGGATGTAGTGGGGAGGCACTGATAATTGTTGAATTCAATGCATAGGTTCCCTGGAGAGTTAGCTAAGTAGCCTCAGGTGTAGGAGGGATTGCGTGCAAGTGTCAAAGCTGGGAAACTATTATATTCGATGGACTTGAATCTGTAGGGTTGTCGTATATATTTGCAGCACAACAAGTTGGATCATCAACGAGGCAAGTCCATGTTCATTTGTAGGCGTCAAAAGCTCGACAAAGGTGTTATCACATGGACCTGGTGCATTAGTGTCTTGAGCAGTAACTATAGGTAGTGCAATAAGGTTGTCATGGTAAGATCCATTTGGTGTTATTAGAGCAGCACCTGCAGGTTCAACTAGAGTTTCGTTGATACTTGTGACATCTATAGGTTCATTGAGTTCTCTATAGGTAGGCATTAAATAAATTGGTTCATGTATATCCCACGTGACATTAGAAACAAAATATAAGCATGATGTTTATCAAATATCATGGGTCTTGATATATAGATCCTTTTAATTTTCAAATGATAACATCGATACCCTTTGCAACTATATCCAATGAAAACACAAGGAAAAATCTTTGACTGAAACTTATTTTTGTTTTAACCCTTGAGATGTCAAAAACATCAACAACCAAAAAATTTCAAGCTACTGTAATCGGGTTTCCTCTTATGTAACTTATGAAGTGGCGAGATCATTTTCAAAATTGGCGTAGGAAATTTGTTGAAATGATATATTGCTGTCATGAAAGTTTCAACCCACAAATATAGAGGAACACAACCATTAAATAATAAGGTCAAACCAGATTCCACTAGATATATGTGTTTTCGTTCAACAACCCCACTTTGTCAGGTATGTGTGGAAAAGATACTTGATGTTGAATTCTATTTTGGGTGAGATGAAAATGGTTTATGCTATAACGGCTGAACATACTGAAACAATACATTGTCTGAAATTCATCTAGGAACTGACGAGTTGCTAGGACAAGTCCCCAACTAACTCTAAAGTCTAACTCAAAAAAAGCTGGACTGAAAAGTTACTCTCATCCTTAAAATATGAGGACTCACCAACTGTATCGCTGCGGAAGTCGTTGGAAAGGGACTACTGTCGATGCTAAGATTGAGAACCTGCACCTATATCATAATACGATGCAGCATGGAAAATATGCATCAGTACTTTGAATGTATTGAGCATGTAAGATGTATGTAAAACAGTAGAAATACACAACCAATTGATAAACATTGGATATAACTGTAACAGTGTAACACAGGTGCTGACTGAGGACCATAACTATATATTGTAATCTGAATAAAGTGAGCTGAACGGAAATTGAGACCATACTGAACTAAAGTTAACCAATAAGTGGAAGAGTCTATAAACGATATATAACCACGTGAGCTAAACATGGAGACCGATGTATACACCCCATTGGTGAAAGCCAACTCATGTACCTTGCAAGGGTATAGTGCTTGAACTGGGTGATCACTGTCTGAGGCCCGTTCAGGCTAATAACCTACGGTGACAACGTAGTTCTAAGAACCTAGATACACTGAACCCCAGCCACACTCGATGCTAAGTCCTCCTCACTCTTGAAATTCTAACTGTGACTGCTGGGCTGATAGCTCGAACTTGATATCCGAAGAGTTAAGTAAGGTATACTTATCTGAAAGTACCCTGAGAGTCTAAAGGACCTGATAACTAAAAGATAAGTGTTCTAAGACTTGTCAGAGATGCTTTATCTGAAAGTGTCGAAACTGTATAAAGAACAACCTGATGACTGATAATTTAGACTACGGAGTTTTACTAAGCTCCTCAAAAGACTAAAGATAGTCAAACTGATAAGCTGACATTTCTATAAGACATCAAAAGTTCTAAGTGCTGAATGAGACTGAAGAATCAATAAGCCAACTTTTTATCACATAACTGTGTTATCATGGTGATTAGAAGGGAGCTATCAAAATCAAGCAACATTCGTATCTAGACAATTATGCAGAAATCCTTCAAATCACATTCATAGTTTAGAGCTAAAACACATATTTCATGGAAAGAGATATCAACATGAATTATAACTAGCAATCACATTCAAGAATCAGGAGAATTATAACAAGAAGGAAACTACATAATCTAACTAAAAGATATCCCTAACTTTGATCCTTAAAGAACTAGAACTCCATGCGTTTTTTATAAGGGTTTTAAGAGGTCAAGGTGTTATACCCCGAGAACCCAAGGATCGGGGTCCGGTAAGGAACCAGATAAAAACTTGAAAATATTATGTTAGCTATGCATCAGTCACTTAACGACTCATGAGGGAGGCCAAACGAGTCAACATGTGACTCTTGGGGAAAAGGCCCTGGGATGATGAGGGACTCAAGTTCACGGCATGTAAATTTAATTCGTGGTCGACACCACGAGTCGTCATGTCGTGGGCCGCGTGGGGTGCTACTAGAGTAAGATAGTAAGGCCTATCTAGTGTACTTAACGGATGGTACTAACTAGTAATCGCGCCCTAACGACTGCTAGGGAGGGCCGTTACTGCTGGCTTAATCTTCAACAATGAAAGTGTTGTACTTGACAAAAGGGAGTAACGAGTCGTATCACCGGGGACAAGTTGTCATGTCCTCCTGCTATGGGCCAAAGGAAAATACCAAAGTGACTTGACGTAAAGACCGCAGCCAACCCGTCGCTTTCAGGACAAATCGTCAGTGTCGCCCGTTTAGGGTCACCCGACAATTATTTCCTCGCGAATTAGAAGTGGCCTTCTCGTAATTACCCTCCTAAGACCCAAACTACATCGTTTTGAGGTCGGGACCAGGTCTTTTAAAGGGGTCCTGGCTCCTAAAAACTTCATTTCTATCGTATAAGATTAGAGGAAGGAGGAAGAGGAAAGAGAATTAAAGTGTCTTCTCCAAAATTCTTCAAGAATCTACCTAGGGTTTTCTGTTAAGTTTGGAGACTCAAAATTTCAAGGTATGGGGTTTGAATGGGTAGTTTAGTCCCTACCCATGCCCATTTCTTCCCATTTCCTATGTTTAACTTGGCAAATTCTTATGGGTCTAACCCCGCTTGCATGACTCTCAAAAGTTTAAGTAATGAGCTTGTGGTATTATGTTTGAATTGTGGGTTTTGAAGTGTTTGGGCCGATTTTACTTGTATATATTTTATATTCCTAATTCTAAGATCCTAAAAGTATGTATGTCCAATTATGAGGGATTTTTAGTAAAATTCATGTTCATAATGACTCGCAAGCCCGATATGAATTTTTGAATTTAAAGCATGTGTTAAAGTTTTCTATTTCTCATGTTTTCATGACACTTTTTCGCATGAAGTAAGCATTTCAAACATGATTAAGATTTTGGACCATACCCTAGATGGCGGAGTTGGATTCATGAACTATGTCTTGGCCGATTTACAGGCCCAATTCCATGGATAGTAATACGAATTCTCAAATATGTCATGATTCCCATGTTTTCACTAGCCACATGTCATGTTATGAATGTTCCAGCACGTTGCATGTTTTGGGAGCAAGATTTCACCGAGTAGGTCTTGGCCTAGGTTACGCTCCGACCAAAACTACGTGTCACCGTAGGATCATGTTTGGGACCGCCGACTTTCCCTATTCCTACATGGCCTTCATGAGTGATATCATACCTTCATGGTTCATACCCTTGGCAAGATATGAACACTCCCGACTCAGGCGTATAAGCTCCGACCATGTGTGCTCACGTGAGTATGTCGGTTATAGAATTCTCTCATTGTTCTTCATGGTTTTTGAAATATGCATGATCATGTTCTTTTGTCTGGGTTAGATTTATGAAATGTTTTCCCTGCATGTTATGACTTTGACTAGTTTATGAATATTTTTGGAAATATTGAGCCTTACGATATACTTATGGTTTCAAATTTTTATATCACATGTCTCACTCCTATAATTTTTATGTTGTTAAGCATTATTTTTGTGTATCGGGTGAGTCCTTATGATCCGAGGGCTTCATGTTCCTGACCGTTAAATTATCGTATATTTTTCAAATGTTCAAGTTGTCAGTCTGGCCCCTTCAACTCCATCTTTTATGATTAGAGGCTTTAAGACTTATGTGTGTATTTGTCATTGATGGATGATTTTCGGTTTGTCGCTCCTTACAATTCATGATACGATTTTCGCTTAGCTTGTGATTGATAAGTTAAGTCTTTTGCCTTTTATGAATTAATTAGTATTGTGCTCACCACTGGTTGACTTGGAGCCCTTAGGCTCCTTGTACCGTACTCCTAACATTAGTGTACTCGGTCATAACAAACTTAATATCAGAGAAATAGGTTAAGATGTGTCCTGGAGTTTGAAAGCCGCGTTAGGTAGAGTATTTTTCTTACGGGTGTGAAGCAAATATACACTTATGAAGAAGAGGCTACCGAACATTTTAGAAATGTTCCCTTCTTTCATGAGATATGTCGTGCGGTCAAATCTCTCCATCCTTCTAATTCGTGTTTCCTGTGATTGCGTAAAACTTATGGCTCTTAAGGATAATCAAAAGAGGAATAGATGTGATGAAGGCCATGGGGTGGCAATGATGATGGGCATTAGCAAGCCCCACCCGTTCAGAGTCCTAGTGCCTGTGCCAAACGCCCATGCCGAGTTTTGGGCAGCTATCCAAATGTTGGGGCATGCCTTGACTTCAGTCAACTAGCAGGCTGTTGCACCCGTTCTTCAAAACGGTAATGCAGCGGAAGCCCGACGTAGACTTTTTGAGGGTGAACACTCCCTGCAGTTTATAGGCAGCGTGGACGACGATCCACACGAGTTCATCAAAGAGTTTGAAGGTCACCCAGTCATGGAAGTGACAAGTGAGGAATGTGTTGGTTTGGCCTCTTATCGCTGAAGGAGTTCTTTTACATTTTGTTCAAGCAATGCAGTGGATAGCAGGCAAACTAGAGTGGACCCTATCAATGGGATGAGTTTTGCATAGCCTTTCTCACAAGTTCTTCCCTCGGTGCAGAGAGGGACTGAAACAATCCAGTTTAAGCTAACCTTAAGCAAGGAAAGATGACGGTGTTGGAATATTCACTTGAATTCACTCTCTTGTCAAAATATGCCCTGAGTTAGTGCCGACCAAAGGGAGCTGGTGAGCAGTTCTTGCAAGCGAGTAGCAGTATTTGGAGAAAGACCTGTAAAAGCCATGCTACATCGATATGGACTACCCACTCTGATAGTCCTCTATGCTCAATGTATCGAAACAACTCATATGAGGCGCAGAGAGGCCAAAAGTGGCCGTAACCGATAGCTATAGGTTCTCCTGGCCTAAGCTAAGAGGCGACCACCAAAGAGTCCCAAAGACAGTCCACCGCACCAACACCATCTTTAGCCGCATTCCATCCAAGACACTCTGGATGACAATGGCCTCAGTTCGAGGAATCAAAACAAAGATGTGCACACAGAGCGCACACCTCATCTTGTGCTACTTGCAGAACCACCGTGAAATGGCAATGTTTTGGTGGGCTCGTATGCTTGTTTCGAGTGTGGCAAACTCGGACACGTACTTAGATTGCCCCGCTACTAGGTCGTGGGGTAATGGATCCCGCACTTCGCAGTCGGCTCATCCTTCCCAGCAGCACGCCGACTCAACAGGTGCTCCGATCGGCTCACCATGCCGCCTTAACCGATTTTATGCATCAGCTTCGATGTGAGCACGACTTCCCGATGTGGTTACGTATGTTGTGAGTTTATCATATTGATTCTTATTCTTTATTAGGATCCGGGGGGCCACATTATCTTATGTGACACCTTTACATTTCCAAAGCATTTCGGGAGTCACCCTAAAATCTTATCTAACCATTTTCTCGCTCTCTACCCCGCTGGTAATAATTCAAATAGTGAGGCGGGTATATAGAGGTTTCCCTATTACAAATATTACATAAGGTTACCTCGTCAGACTTAATAGAATTGGCTATGACTAATTTTGAGCATTATCTTAGGTACGGATTGGTTGTTTGCATGGTTATGCTTCGTGAACTCTGTAGAACTCGGGCAAGTGAGTCAGCTCGGTGAATCGTTTAGAATGGAGGGGTGGTCTAACGGTACCGTAGGCCGCTCTCCTATATCAAGGCCGTAAAATGAGTTTCAAGGGCTGTATTTACCACTGGTTAGGGTTAAGGATGTTACTGCCCGAGACCCCGACCATTCCGCCGGCCCTGGTGTGTGAATATCCCGAGGTATTTCCAGATGCTACCAGTGTTCCTCTCGAGAGGGAGACTAATTTAGAAATTGATCTATCACTCGACACACAACCCATATCAATCCCTCCTTACCATACGGTCTCAAAGCAGAACTAAAAGTGTTAAAGGAGAAGCTGAAGGATTTGCTAGATAAAGGTTTCATTAGACCTATAAGTCCCCATGGGGTGCCCCAAAGGTTGTTGTCCGAAGAAAGATGGTTCCCATGTATGTGTATTGGACTATAGATCTGGCCAACAAGGTAACCATTAATGCATACCCTTTACCCTGTGATCGATGAGTTATTCGACCAACATCGTGGTGGCAAATACTTCTAAGATAGATCTCGTGTCCTGGTATCACCAAACTTAGGTTCGAGAGAATGACATCCCAAAGACCACTTTTAGAACCCTAAGATGGCCATTAGCGAATTCGTTGTTATGTGTTTTGGACTAACCAATGCCTCGCACCTTTTATGGATTTGAGAACAAATGGGTATTTAAGGCATACTTGGATATATTCGTGATCGTGTTCAAGGATGATATATTGATATACTTCGGAGCGAGGAGGAGCATGCCGCACACCCGAGGGTAGCACCTGCACTTTCAAAGACAACAAGTTTACACCAAGTTCGAAAATGTGAATTATGGTCGAAATCGCTTGCATTCTTGGGGCATGTAGTGTAAAGCGAAGGTATAAGGGTGGACTTTAAAATAGAGTGCAAGAAAGAACTCGGCCTGACTGTAAACCCTTCTCGGTATCATAAGCTTGTTAGGCTTAAAGGTGTTACTATCGGTGTTCATGGAAGGTTTCTCATCCACAGGTTCTATCATGTAAGATTGTCTCGGTAAAAGGCAGTTCAATGGTCGGAGGCTTGTGAGATGAGCTTCCAAGAATTGAAGGCCCCACTCACTTCAGCACCGGTGTTGACTTTATTGGAAGGTACCGATGGCTTCATTGTATATTGTGATGCTTCGAGGGTCGGACTGGATGTATTGATGCAGCACGGTAAGTAGTAGCATATGCATCCAGTGCTTAAAAACTCATGAGAAGAACTACCCGACCCATGATCTTGAGTTGGCCGGCAGCGGGTATTTTGCTTTGACGATATGGTGACACTACTTGTATAGGGTTCATGTAGATGTATACAAAGATCGAAGGATTTTACAATATGTGTTCATGCCGTATGAAACTAAATCTTTCGGCACCCTGAGGTGGTTAGAGCTACTTAAGGACTACGACATGAGTGTCCTTTGCCACCTGTAAGGTCAACGTGCAGCAGACGCCATTAGTAGACTTTCTATGGAAGTGTGTCAATGTTAATGAAGGAAAGAAGGAGCCGGTAAAGGAGGTACATCGACTTGCACATTGGGAGTTAGACTAGTCGGCTTGATTGATGGTGGGGTAGTAGTTCGGAACGGGTGAGAGTCATCCTTGGTAAAAGAGGTAAAGGCTAAGAAAGATGAGGACCCAATACAGGTAAAGTTGAAAGAAGTTGTTCAAATTCGTAAAATAGAAGTCTTCTCCAAGGGGAAGACGGTGTGCTTTGGTGCTAGGGTCGCTATGTGTTCCGAACGTGGGGATTTGAGGAGTTGATGTTGCATAAGGATCATTGATCCGTATATTCTAGCCACCAGACACCAAAAATGTATCATTCCTTGAGAGAAATCTACTAGTGGAATGGCATGAAGAGGGATATTGGTAATTTATACCTCTAGTGCCCGAATTGCCAATGTGAAAATGAGCATCGTATACCGGGGGGTGTACTTCAATACATCGAATTCCTACTTGGAAGTGGGAAGAAATCAACATGGTCTTTGTGACAAAGTTTGCCCCGCACCCAGATAGCATGACTCCATCTAGGTTGTGGTGGACAAAAGGACCAAGGATGCTCATTTCCTACCTGGCCAAAACCACCGATTTGCGGCATTATGCAAAAGTTGTACATCTCGAGATCCGCGCTAGTTTGCATGGAGTGCCCTTTTCTATTATATCAGATAGAGGTACGGAATTCACCACTCAAATCTGAGGTTTTCATAAAGGACTTGGTAATCAAGTTAAGCTTAGCACAACATTTAATCCGCAAACCGCGGTCGAGGAGCGCGATCATCCACTCTTGAGGACATGATTAGAGCTTGTGTCATTGACTTTAAGGGTAGTTGTGACGAGCATTTTCCTCTCATTGAGTTCACCTACAAGAACAACTATCACTCAAGCATACAAATGGCCCGTTCGAGGCTCTTTACTACGAAAGGTGTAGATCACCACGGGTGGTTTGAAGTTGGCGAGGCTGCTAGTGGGGCCGTAATCGCTTCATAAGGCCATGGAGAAAGCTTAGCTCATAAGGGAAAGGTAGAAAAATGGCTCAAAGTCGCTAGGAAGCCTTGCGCATATGAGAAGGGAGCTTGAGTTCGAGGTCGATGATTGGGTGTTTCTCAAGGTATCTCCCACGAAGGGAGTAATGAGATCAAAGAAAGGAAAGTTCGCCCCCGCTATATTCTCCCATACAGATTATGAGGCGAGTGGGTAAAGTAGCATATGAGTTAGATTTACCCCCGTGAGTTGGCTTCTAGTTCATCCCGTATTTCACATATTGCTCTTGAAAGCGCTTGGGAGACCCCCTCGCCAAGGGTTCCGGTGGAAAGTGTTGGTGTGGGAGGATAGCCACAGCTATGAGGAAATTCCTATTGAAATCTTGGATCTGTTTGGGGTTTGAGACAGAGGGAACAAGGAAGTAGCCTCGCAATGGTTTTATGGAGGATTCAAATCATGTCGAGGGAGCCACATGGGAGGCCGGCTTATGATGGCTAAATACTCTATTTGTTCCCTACCGACTTAGCTTCAATTTGAGGTATCAAATTTTTTCCCTAAACCTCTAATTCAATTTTTCATTTTCTATTCATGCGAATAAGTTTTTTTTTATGATATGATATATTTATGTGATGTCTAAACTCCAATGTACTATGTGGTTCTCTTCGAGGGTAGTCGTTCCATCAGTTTTCGGGCGCAACGCTAATGATTAGCATCTATATATATATAGTGATTGTTTACTTAGGTTTTCTACTTGTTTCTAACATTTGAGGACGAATATTCCCAAAGGGTAGATAGTTGTTATATCCCGAGAACCCAAGGATCAGTCCAGAGTGAATCAGAGAAAAATTGAAAATTTTGTAGCAAATGCGTATCGGGTCACTTAACGATTTGTGAGGTGAGGCCAAACGAGTCGCCAAGTGACTCGCTGAGAAGGTCTGGGATGATCGTGTGGACTCGTGGTCCTCACGAGCGATTTAATGACTCGTGGTCGACACCATGAGTCTTCATGTCACTCGTGGGGTGGTCCTATAAGATAGTAAGGTCTATTAAAGGTACTTAACTGGGATGGTACCTAACGAGTCGTCGCCTCCTAACGACCCGTTAGGATGGCCGTTACCAAAATTATTGAATCTTCTTTGAACAATGAGGCAAGCAGCCTTGACGAAAGGGCATAACAAGTCGTGACACGGGGATAAGTCGTCATGTCCTCCATTAAGAGATAAAGGAAAATTTCCAAAGGGACTAGACGAAAAGACTAGACGACCGGGGCTGCTCTTTGGCAATGAATCATCGTGTCGCCCGTTAGGTCATCCGACAGCTTAGTTCCCTGCGAATTAGGAAGGGCTTTCATAATTTTCTACCCTCCTAAGACCTAAACTACGTCGTTTTGAGGTCGGGACCAGCTCTTTTAAAGGGGAATCATTCCAAAAACTTCATTTCTATTCATGTAAGATTGTGAGAGGAAGGAGGAAAGGGAATTCAAGTGTCTTCAAAAATTCTTTCAAGAATCTACCTAGGGTTTTCAAGAAAGTTCGGAGACTCGAAATATATAGGTATGTGGGGTTTGAATGGGTAGTTTAATCCCTACCCATGCCCATTTCTTCCCATTTCCTATGTTTAACTTGCTAAATTTTTATGGGTCTTAACCCCGGTTGCATGATTCCTCAAAACTTTACATGAGCTTGTGGTATTGTGCTTCAATTGTGGGTTTTGAAGTGGGCCGATTTTTCTGTATATATTTTATATTCTCGATTTAAGACCCTAAAAGTATGGATGTCCAACTATGAGGGATTTTTAGTAAAATTTATGTTCATAATGATTCCGCAAGCAATATGAATTTTTGAATTTAAAGCATGTCTTCAAGTTTTCTCATTTCTCGATGTAGTCATGACCATGTTTCTCGTGAAGTAAGCATTTCAAACATGATTAAGATTTTGGGCCATACCCCGATGGCGGAATGATTCATGAACTATGTCTTTGGCCGACTCACAGGCCCAATTCCATGGCTAGTAATATGAATTCTCAAGTATGTCATGATTCCCATGTTTTCACTATACATGCATGTCATGTTATGAATGTTAAGAGCACGTTGCATGTTTTGGGAGTAGCTTTAACACGAGTAGGTTCGGTGGGCTCAGGTTACTCCCCGAATCTCGGAACTACATGCCACCGTAGAGATCATGTTTGGGACCTCCGGAAGGATCGTCTCCCTATGCCCTACTTCGGCCTTCATGAGTGATATCATGCTTTTCATAGTTCATACCCTTGCAAGGTGAACGACCTCCCGACTAGGCGCATGTCGGACTTCATGTGTGCTCAAGTGGAGTATGTCTGCTATAGAAATCTCCCATTGTTCCTCATGGTTTCGTAATATGCATGATCATGTCTTTTGGCCTGCTAGATTTATGTGCCTTTTTCCCGCATGTTATGAATTCTAATGGTATTTATTATATTTTTGAAATATTGAGCCTTACGTTATACTTATGGTTTCGGTTTTTATGATCATAATGTCCTCACTCATATAAGTTTTATGTTGTTAAGAATTGTTTTGCATACCTTACATACACAAAAACAATTTCCAAGTAATGACCCCTACATTTTCTCGTGGATCTGGGTTTGGCGTGCTCAAGATCGCCCCTAGTTTGTGCTTAGTTTCAAATCTCTAAAGGGTGAGACCGCATATCCGAGGGCTTCATGTTCATACCGCAAATTATCTTATGTTTTCAAAATGTTTGGGTTAGCTTCTGGGTCTTGTCCCTTCAACCCGCTCTTTTTATGATCATAGGATTTCGTACTTATGTGTAGTATATTTGTCATTGATGGATACTTTGGGCTTTGTCATTCCTTACAATACATGATACGATTTTCTGGCTTAGCCTATGATTGATAAGTTAAGTTCCGCGTTTTATTAATTAATTAGTATTGTGCTCACGTCATGGGTCGACTTGGGGTCTCTCGGGTTCCTTGTCCCGTGTCTACGATCGGGGTGTACTCGAGTCGTGACATAAGGGAAGAGAAATTCCCTTATTGAAATCCCACATACCCGGAGAAGAAGACTCTCCCGAGAAATTGAGAAATTGAGGAGAAACCGAAACCCTTATTCTTGCTGAGTTATCATGTATTGAACTTGAAAAAAAGGAGAGGAATGAAGAGAGAACGTCGACTAACTCCCTAAACCCCCCTGAAAATAACCCCAAAATGATGTAGTTTAGGACTTAGGAGCTTAGGAATTACAAAACACTCCTAATAAACTTGCGGTGAAAAATGACTCTACGAGTCCTCACAAGGGACTTCACGAGTTATTAGGTTGGTCAAGACTCGTGGCCCTTACTCATGAAATCTACTGGAAATTTCAACCTTCAACTCAACACTCTGACCGGGACTCACTTCACAAGTCGTGACATGACTCCATGACTCGTGGCTCCATCTATGGTCACCCCTTGACCACGACTCATTACTGGCTTGCCACCCACTTTATGAGTCACTCCACGACTCGTGGGGTGACTTCACGAGTCACTGGATGAGTCTTCCTGTGACCTCGTACGACATTTTGTTACTTTCTCCGCTTAAACTCTTGGATCTAATCTTGGAAACTTTTGGGGTGTTACAACATCTCCCCCTTGAGAATATTCATCATTGAATGATGGTTAATATACCAAAAAGTTGGGGAAAGGAACTGCAATCCCAAATACTAAATATCTCTAGCTGAAATTTCATGGAGGGATTGACCGGGACTAATATACACGATTAACTTAACACAGGAATCACACATACATGCACTAACATGAAAGAAACAAGGTGACATGAATTAGACATGAAGCTGAATAGAATATTAGAGAGGAAATTGGTACCTCAAGCTGTAACTGAGCTGGGAGGAGAAAAGATGCGGATATTTAGCCATCAAATCTTCTTCGACTTCCTATGTAGCTGCTTCAACTAGCCGATTCCTATATAACACCTTTACTGAAGAGACCTCCTGGTTCCCCAGCTTACAAACCTGACGGTCTAGGATCTCAACTAGAACTTCCTCGTAAGAGAGGTTGTCCTCTACACTAACGCTCTCTAAAGGCACTATTGAGGTCGGATCACTGATGCACTTCTTCAGTAATGACACATGGAAGACTGGACGCACCGATGCTAACTCTGCAGGTGATCTTGGGAAAAATAGCATGCCCGAGTGATGCCTTATAACTTAATTTAGTCTTGTTTAGCTAATTAATTATATACATTTTCATGTAATTTTATATAAATGTGAATATATGTACTAACCAACATGATTAGTCCT
>JACEIK010015988.1:0-16886 GCA_018107945.1 Datura stramonium | reverse complement strand
CCATTTTAATGGCCACATTATCAGGTTTATCTCTGAGTCTTATATCAGTGATCACTTCCTGAGCTAGAAATACATTCTCTATGATGTTCCTTCCCTTCAGAAATCCAGACTGATTTTTAGAAATCAGTTTGGGAAGTATGTTCTCCAGCCTATCATGCATCACCCTGGAAATAATTTTGTTCAAAAAATGATTGAGACTAATTGGCCTCATATATGAGAAAGCAGTCACAATTATTTTAGGGCAAATAATAAAATTAGTGTGGGTAATAGACTTAGGAAGAGTATGCCCCTGAAAGAATGCAGTCACCACCTTACTAACATCTCCCCTACAATCTCCCAATAGGTTTGATAAAATAGTCATGTTAACCCATCGGGACCACCGTCACTATCTCCATCTAACTCAAAAACAACCTTTTTAATTTTACCTTTCATTGGCAACTCATTCAACCATAAATTATCATCTTGTGAGATCAGTATAGGAATATGCCTTAACAAGGATGCATTATGACTTTCCTCCTCTTGCTGAAATTGCTTCTAGAAAAATTTGATTGCCCCATCTGCTAGTTGACTCTCCCCTTCCAGCCAAATTCTTTCACAATCCTACATTCTTTTTAATTGTAATCTCCTTCTTCTTCCATTTACCAAGTTATGAAAAAACCTGGTGTTTCTGTCACCTTCTAAGAACCAAGATATTCCTACTTTTTGCCAGCGAAACTCTTCTTCATAATGCAAGTATCTTTTCATTTCTGTCGTTGCGCCCCAGCTGTCATGATCCGAACGGAGGCTCGGATCATAACACGGGACAAGAAGCCCCGACAGACCCCAAGTTGACCCATGGCATAAGCATATATCTAACTCAATCAAGAACTGAACAACCATCAACACAATCGTAGCAGAAGTCTTACTCAAATACTACATATGAATAGAAAATCTGAAGCTAGATACATACATATATCTGAATAGCCTCTAAACATGACGAGTTGATGGGAAAAGACCCCAACTAACTCAATAAGAGGAAAACTAAAATACATAAGGAAAGATAGATAGTCTGGTCCTCGGACGAAGAGGACTCACCAATACACAAACGCTAACTCCGATAAGCTGTCTAAGAGTGGGGCTGAACTTGAGAGCCAGGTCCTGTATCATAAAATGATACAGCATAGAAAGTATGCAGTTAGTACGTGGAATGTACCATGTATGCAAGGTAAGTAAAATCACTCTAAGACAGTGCAATAATCAAAACATACACATCATTAACTGAGAGTAGGGCTCGTACGCATTTTTTATGAAATCATGATCTTTTCATAACATACGATACATAGCTTTATAACATCAAACTGACTCGAATGACTCAAAGATGAAATATGACATTTATAGAAAAGTTGAACATTGAGTCAAACCGTACTTATTAGAACATGCATGTGCATATAATAAACATGTGTAATGAATATGCAGATCTGAATCATATAGAACAATGGGATACTCGTCACTTAACCGACATACCACGATAGAGCTTAGTGGTCCCGACTATCACACTCAAGTGGGCAGAGCCATCTAAAGCCTTGCCAGGACTAAGGTCTCTACCATGATATTGATATCAAGATAAAGTCCCATTCGGGCAAGGGGAAGCTCACAAGAGAGGTCCCATGTCATATAATAGAATCAACATATGTTGGCGCGTAGTTCTGAGTCATAGGGTGATCGAACCTTAGCCCACTAGGTGCTAGACTCTTCTCCTAAAAACATTCAATGCTCTACATCATATATAACAAATCTAAACATTGTCTATGGAAGAATCTCAATAATCAAATACATCCCAATACGAGATCATGCATATGAGAAGCTTTAGTTCAAAACATACCACAAGCTGAAAACATACTTGGGAGCCTTTGCTCCAAAACCATGTGGTAAGTTATGAATTGGAGGAGTTAACTCAAAATATGCCACAAGCTAGAATATAAAATTTTGGAGTCTTCACTCCAAAACAATGTGGTAAGCTTAATTCGGGAAAAATCATCATTTAAACTTAACATATGGGCATTTCCCAAAGCTTAATCATACTTAGAAATACTCAATTCTCATCGAAAATATAATTATAGACATGGGTAACTTCAAATCATGCTTTTCATCATACTATCTCATCATTATCATATTTATTTCACAAATCTCACTTTTCATGATCATATCATCAATATGCTTCCATATTCATAAGGCTAGAAAGATAATCTTAGTTGAAATCATCATAAAATCAGCCCATGCTTCACAGTCCCATAATAAAATCATAATCAATGCATACCCACGTAAAGAAATTGAAGATTCATGCATTTGGGTAGAAACCCCATGCTTAATCATAGGAAATTCTCATATTTAGATAGAAATTGAGCATGATTGTGGAAGAAGAAACCCACTCATAACTCTACATACCTGGAAGGGATTGATTCTACCACTTCTCTGATTGCCCAAGAGAGGTTTGAATGAAAAGCTTGAAGAATTGCTCTAGATCACCTCTTCAACCTCTCAAGTTTGCATGCATGGAATGAAATAACTTAGAATAGGTTTTCCCCTATTAAAACCTATGGGAATATATAAGGATGTCATCAATGAAATAACCTCCTTGCTCCACGAATATATAAGGATGTCATCAATGAACACAGTCACGAACATGTCCAAATATTTCTTAAACACCCTGTTCATCAGGTCCTTGAAAGCTGCAGGAGCATTCTCCAAAACACATAACTACAAACTCATAATGACCATATTGCATCCTAAAGGCTATTTTTGGAATATCACTCTCCCGAACCCTGAGCTGATGGTACCCGGACCTGAGATCAATCTTGGAGAAACACTTGGAACCCTGAAGCTTGTCCAAAAAATCATTGATCCGGGGTAAAGGACACCTATTCTTAATGGTGACCTTGTTCAATTGTCGATAGTCAATGCATATCCGAAGTGAACCATCTATCCTTCATCTGCCTGTTTTGCTGTTGATACTGCTGCTGCTGAGGCTATTGGTAGCTCTTACTTTGATTTCCACCCCAAGAAAAATTTGGGTGACTCTGCCAACTTTTATTGTAGGTGTTCCTATAAGTCTTATTATTTCTTTGAACATTCCCCACAAAATTGACAAATTCAGGATTGGCCCCGCAAGATTCCGCATTGTGCCCATTATTACCACAAATTTCACACCAACTAGGAGCCTACTGAATTGCATTCACCTGTCCCTGCGGTTGGTTTATACTCAGTTTACTAAACTAAGTCATCATCTGGTGCTGTAATGATGCTAACTGTGCTGCTAAGGCGTTGACTCTATCCACTTCTATCAGCCCTGCTACTCTCTTTCCTGCCCCTTTTGATGATTCACTATGACACTCTAGGTTTCCTTGAGCAATTCTGTTAATTAGAGCGTACAGCTCATCATATGTCTTCTCTAGTGCTTGGCCACCCGATGCAGAGTCTAATAGGATTTTTGTATGTGGGTCTAGATTCTCCACAAAGGTGTGGGCTAACACCTCATTGGACTGCTGATGATGGGGGAAGTCTCTTAACAATGACTTGAATCTCTCCCAAGCCAAATATAGGTTTTCCTCCAGTCTCTGCATTAAGCTTAATATTTCACTCCTGAGCTTGGCAGTCTTGCCTGAAGGGAAGAATTTGATGAGGAGCTTCCTTACTAGGTCGTCCTAAGAATTAATGGAATTCATTAGCTCAGCCTTCAACCACCTCTTTTCCTCTCTCAACAGTTAAAATGGGAAGAGGGTGAGTCGGACATAGTCAGTTGACACTCCAATGGGGGAAAGTGTCATTGAACTCCAGGAAATTCTGTAAGTGCTGCTGTGGGTCCTTATGTGTCATCCTAGTGAACTGGACACTAGACTGTAACACCTGCACCATATTCTGTTTCAGCTCAAAGTTTTCTTCGGGCTTCGGTTTGCGGATACTGGTGTCACATTCGTCTCTAGTGGGATTTCCACTTCGCGAACCGATCGGGATGCCATCTGATTAGGCAACAACTCTGCTTGCCCAACTGGTGGATGTTATTGTAATTGTTTTCATAACCATTTCAACTTTCTCTCTAGAGCTTCTCTCCTGAGCAAATGTAGTTGGCATTTGGGTTCCAACAAAGGTTCCACTAGCTCTCTATTCCTTGCCAGTTCTGCAAGGACAACCTATTACTCGTAATATAGCAGACTAAGACTAAGTTTTTCAACACTTAAGGAAAATAAAAATCACGCAAAAACTAAATATTCACTAAATGCTCCCAGTCCCCGAACACCGCGCCAAAAACTTGTTGCGCCCCAGCCTATGCGGAAGCTCACACGATCGTACAAGTAATACAGTTGCCTTTTTAAGAGCCAGATGTCGAACCCGCAGGGACTGGACTACATCAGTGAATTGTCAAGTTCAAGTGTCAAGTTAACCTTCACAAGTGTTGATTGTAGACATTTTGAAGATTGATATTTAAATCTAGAGGTGATCACAAAATAATCGAGAAACGATACAAGAAGCAACTAGAGATAAGGACTGATAATCATGCAGTTCTACAATTCACAATTCTTCGAGTATGAAAACATCAGTTGTTGTCTTACATAGTTAAAATGCGGTGCTCATGGTCTCTCGAGCCTCTAAACACGACAAACTAGTCTCACACCTATATTGTTGAGAGGGGATGTGGCGTCCTAATTCGTGAGCCATTTAACTACGTGGATGTGGTTTATGGGGTTTGTGCCCTCGATTATGGACTTTCGTACCTCTAATCATGTAACCTGACTTAGCTTCACAACTACTTCTACGAGCGGTGATGTGACAATTCTAAATCGGTGTATTGCTATCATCCCGTTTTATTAACCAAGCAAAGCAAATTAGGTATAGTTTCTATCCTAACCGCGAATACTATCATAAAGATAAGAACTTGCTTCCTACATTATTGTGTTCTATCCTAGGGTTACTTTTTCGAGCTTTTACCTAAGCTTAATGAGTTTGTTTTTGCATGGTGATCAAGCATTGAAAATAATGATAATTAAGAAAATAAGACAAATAACAACTAAAAACTCAAACCAAAGAAGAATTCATGCATTTACAATCATATCATGTAGACTCAACCCTAGAGGAAGGGTTTTAGCCACTCATGTTCGTACAACTACTCAAAGACATAATTAAAGTAAGGTACTTACAAGAGTAGTTAAAAGAGAATGAAAACTAATGAACCCTAGGTTGAGTTCTTCACTTCTCCCTTCGTTCATTTTTGTTGTTCTCAAAATATTTCCTAATAAATGATTTTAGGAGCTAAGTGTTAAATTTATACTAAGTGGAAAAAATACAAAGTGGAAAAATATAAATTTTGGCCGGCCATGGACCAGCTCCGTGCCACGCTGCCCATCGCGGCAGTTTGATGGTGTGACATGAACTGGTCGCGCTTGCCCACTGGACGGATAGCATCGGCAGTTCCTGTGCGAGGCTTGTGCGCGTCGCCAAGCATGCCACGCTCCTTCTCGCGTGCGGCACATGGAGTGACACAACCCCTAGCGTGTAGTAAGGCCTGGCGTGGCACTACGCCAATGCATAGGTGCACTTCCTGGCAGCATCTCGCGCACACTCCTTCCTACATGACATGGCGCTGGGTGCGCTAATTGCCTAGCGTGGCATGCTAGTAGCCTAGGCAGCCCCTCTCCTTTGCAACTTCATGCCATCTTCCTTGCAATGCTTTTTCAACTTCTCTTTTGTGCATTAACCATCATATTTAGACCCTCCTAAGCATTTTAAACCTACAACACAAAGACTAATCATGTCGGTTAGT
The DNA here is from genome assembly GCA_018107945.1 of Datura stramonium. NCBI lineage: Eukaryota > Viridiplantae > Streptophyta > Magnoliopsida > Solanales > Solanaceae > Datura > Datura stramonium. The sequence goes on along the minus strand of JACEIK010015988.1, from coordinate 11,092 downwards.
TCATACACCAAAATATTCAAAATCACATGAGAATGTTATTAATTAAATTTATAAAGTTTACTAAATTAAGTTATAAAATAGCCCTTGGGCACGTATATATGCCCAAGATCATCTGCCTGGGCCTGTTGCAATACTATTCTGTTGATTGTGGTTGGAGCTTCTTCAAATAATGCTTTTTTAATTCTGACAATTTCTTCTGTTATTATCAACTGCTCTAAGATATCACCATAACTTTCCCTGCTCCATTTAGACAAAGCATTTTTTAATCCTTTCATCTTTTGTTTCACACTAATAAAAATATATGTCTCCTCTGCTGCTATCTAGTTCTCTTGCACTACATGCAAGAAAGTTTCATGTTCCACCTAAAATTTCATCAATTTGAATAACTTTATAAAACTTTGTGATTTCTCCCTGTATGTTACCATCAGTGGTGCATGATCTGATCCAGTTCTGGATAAATGCTCCTATCTCAATTAGTCCAAAATAGTCTTGGAACTTCTAATTCATTAACATTGTATCAGTCTCTCAAATATGCATTCCTCATCTGTTCTTCCATTCCACCATGTAAAAGGACTCCCCCTGTATGCTATCTCAGATAGTTTAGATGAATTCACACATTGAGCAAAATCTTCATATTCATAGGGTTGTACTGGTAGATCTCCAATCTTCTCTTCTTCATTACCAACCAAGCCTCTTCCATGTTCCTAGCCATGTTGTTTATGCTATCCCACAATTCTACTGTTTCTTTGGTATTACACATTGCATATACAATTGTGGTAACCATGGTCTGTCCAGTGTTAAGAAATTGCATCCCAACAATGATTTGTTGCTCTGTATTCATCAGTATCTCTACATCTATGTTGTCTTCCACAATCACCTAAATCTTCCCATTTGTGTTAAAAAAAGCATTACTCATGCCCAATCTGCTTTTGTATTTCTGAATATATCTTGAATTTTGAAATGGCTCCGTCAAAGATATCAAGCAAAATTTGTGATGTCTATGTAGAATTTGTACCATGTGGAATCCTTGTTATGTATTAACAGATCTGATATTCCAAAATAGAGTTTTTAACATCATTTAACTGTTGGTTTGAGACCCCTTTTTGGCAAGATTCTCATTAGAATTTGATCTCTCGTGGTCTCAGCTTTAATCTTCTTAGATCCTTTGGTTTTAGGGTATGTTCCTACTTCACTATTGATGTCTACTTCTTTTCCCCTCCTTGAACTATGAATTTGACTATTGCCTTTTTCTTTCTCTATTCTACTACCTGATGCAATTTCATGTAGTGTTTTATTAGGAGAATTGGCTTTATTACTTGCCAAATCTTCCAACCCCTGCTCATGCTTGTCCCCTAGTGTTGCACTGCATTCTGATGTGGAGTTGTGGGCTACCTCCACCTCTTTCTCCTCTGATGTGGATAACTCTGGTTGAATAGGTGTATTTCCTTCTCCCTGCACTTATGTGTCCTTATTTTCTTTTTCCCCTTCCCTTGTGTTCTCTTCTCTTATTATTTTCCCAACACTTTCATCCCCATCCTCTATTCAGTTGGATCAAGCTGTAATTTTTCTGATATTTGTTGTGACTGTAGCTGCGCCTCATTCTTTAATTCTTGTTCCTCCTCCTCTTGTGTACTTACACTTTCATAACTTGGATCTTCCTCATATTCTCTATTCGACTGGACTGCACCGACTAGTGTATTGGTTTGTGGTCTGCTGCTACCTTGTTCTCCAGATTTCTCAATTTCCTGTTCTGCCCCTTTCATTTGACCATTCTAATTGTCTAAAGCCCTATAAATGTTTTTAACTCTGATCACATTTTGATTCTGCTCTTGACCTTTATCTCTCATCTCTATATTCCCTACCTTCTTGTGTTGTGTATTATTGATATTTCCCTTCTTGTTACTGCCTTTCTTATTTGTTACAGCATTCTAATCATTAGGATTTCCAACTATTTTCCCACTAGCCAATTTTCTTGGGAATGAACCTATGAGTTGACTATTAATTCTTTGACTTTCCTCTTTCTTCCTTCCTTCCTTCTGATGCTATAGCTTTCTGTCCTTTCCCTTCTCTGATGTACCCTGTAGTCACCATTATCCATACCTATTCTCTGATTCAGCTCCGGATAAAGTATATGACATTCATATATTGTGTGACCTTGTAATTTACATTTCTTACAGTACTTGACCAAGTAGTCGTACTGTATTTTCACCTTTTCAGTTAGAATTTCCATAGTTTGTTCATCCTCAATATCCATTCTCACACGCTCCAGTAAATTGGCTATAAGGTCTACAAGTAACTTAACTTTCACACAGCTCTACCTTGTTTGGTAATGGTTACCATATCAAGATGAATTGGCGTTCCTACTGCAGTTGCTAATTAAAATAGGGGTTCCTTAACAAAATACGTTGGCAGTAGGTTTGGGAAAGAAATCCATGCCATAGCCTTTGGTGTTTTCTCCTCCACTATAAACTTAACATCATAAATTAATGGTCTCATCTTATATGAGTTCCCATTCTTTTTCTGTATGTTATATGCAGCCTTTGATGTTAGGTTTATGAATTCCTCTTTTAAAGATAATCTGATCAACACATGACGTCTTCTAAAAAAAACCTATTCGACATTCTCCTTTAATATTACACTGCATTGGAATGGTAGACCTGAGTTCTTCTAAATCAGGCAATCCATATGAGAATTTTCCAACCACCGCATTTTGGAGGTTTTCAATTGCATTCATCTTATTCACTTCCATTTCTGTCCACTTTATATATGGCACGTCATCACAACCCGAACATAGGCCCGGATCGAGACATGGGACAAGGAGCCCCAAGAGACTCCAAGTCGACCCATGACATGAACATACATCTAACTCAATCAAATAAAGTGGAAGATTTAACATAACAAACACGGTGGAAGTCTAGCATAACCTATAATTAAAAAAAATACAACACGAGGCTGAAGCTGAATACAATCTATTATCTAAAAAGCCTCTAAGCCTGATGAGTTGATGGTACAAGACCCCAACTAACTCTCTAAGTCTTAAACTGGAAATACGCAAGCATAATTGAATAAAAGAGGGGCCTTCGACAAATAAGGACTCACCAACAATGATTGATGTTAACTCCGAAAGCTGGCTAGTGGTAGGGCTTAGTCTGAAGATCAGAGCTTGTATCATAAAACGACACAACATAGAGTATGCAGTTAATACGTGGAATGTATCGAGTATGCAGGGTAAGTAAAACCTCTTAGACAAGTAAAATCATTTAAAACATGCATAATATAAAACATAATCAAGATAAGAACTAAGAGTAGGGCTTGCATGTTATTTTATGAAATCATGATTTGAACATAACATAACATCATAATCAAATCGATTGACCCAAAGATGAAATATGATAATCATAAGTAAAACTGAACATTGGGTCAAACCTACTTTAGAACATATATGTATATATATACATATATCAAGAATGATAAACATGCATAACTGAAATCATGAGGAACAATGGAAGACTCATCATTTAACCAACATACCACGATAGAGCTTACGTGGTCCCAACTATCAAACTCAAGTGGGTAGAGCCATCTAAAGTTTTGTTAGGGCTAAGGATGATACCATGATATCGATATCAAGCCGAGGCCCAATCGGGGCAGGGGATAGCTCACAAGGGAGGTCCCAAAGTATATATGATATGTATACACCTGTAATGCCCCGAAAACTCAAAGACTTGATCCGAGACTTAAAATAAAGAAAACTAGAAATCTGCAGAAATGCGTCAGAACGACTCACCTAATGAGTCTCTATGAGAACTAACGACTCGTTAGGCCAGTCATGGGAAGGGTGATTGAGAAATGGAAGGGAGGAGTCAGTGTACCCAACGGAAGACCCCACGATTCGTGGAGGAAGTCGTTCAGCCTGATATAAAAATTATTTGGGGTTGAGGCAGTGTACTAGATGAGTGGTGAGCATGAGTTGTGGTCAACAGGTAACGAATCGTCATGTCTCCCATTAAGAGCACAGGAGACTTTTTCAGAAAATCTTCTAGTGAACCTAATGACTGGACACAACGACCTGTTAGGTCCACTAATGAGTCGTTGTGTCACCCGTCATTAGCCCCTCCAGTTTTCTCATCCAGTGACCATGGGGGGGACCGACGACCAGTTGGTTCATCCAACGAGTCGTGGTATCTCCCATTTCCAGATCCAGTGACCCCAGGACTTAGATAGTGAAACCAACGATTGGTCCCAATGAGTCGTGGTCTCAACAAATGACTAGTTGAGTGACCCGTTGGGACCCTGTCGACCAAATTTTAGATTTAAATCACAGGGTTAATTTTGTAATTTTTTACCTATTTAGTCCCTAAACTACGTCATTTTGGGTCGGATTAGGTTTTTTAGAGTGGGAAAACTGACGGTTTCTCTCATTCTTTTCCATCTCTCCATAGTGAAGCGCAAAGTTTCTCTTAGAAAGGCTTAGAGCGGAAGTTAGGAAGAACAATTCTTCATAGATTTTTCAAGGAATCTTCTCAGGGATTTCCATCCCCAGGTATGTGGGAATTTAACAAGGGTATTTTCCTTCCTTTGTGTCTCCTGAAACTTATCCTCAGTTCACTATCAGTTCTAGCCCTGAATTTTCAATTGTGAAGATATTGCTATCAGACTTTTTTAATTCTTGAGGAATATTATCCTATGCTAATTAAGATGTTTTCCACCAATTTGTAACCAAGATAATGTTTGTTATATTGAATGTGAATTCCATCCCTAACTCTTGAAAACAGAGACTAGAATCCTGCATAAGTATCGAATTCTAAAAATTTTCTTGAATCTTTCAGAGTTAGGGGTTTCTATAATATTTGTGTATGTTTGAAACTCATTTAATTAATGTATGACAATTTCAGTTAGAAAGTTCATGTACTCAGAAATGTTAGCCTAGTGTCAGTTAGATTTCTAGCAACCTCCGGGTTGACCAGAATAATGTCAGCTAATTAGTTTGACTACAGAAATTCTTGAGGTGTCAGTATCACCTCCCGGTTACAAGAATCAGATCCAGAACTCAGTTTATTGGTCCACTAGGTGGTCATGACACTTTGACAGATAGCTCTGACTAGCCTTAGCACCCCAGTCATATTACAGTTTGTTCTTAGACAGTTACGACGCTTCTAGATAAGCAGCTCTGACCCTTCTAGAACCCAGTTTTAGAATCTGGTTCGATAAGACTCTCAGGGTAACTTCAATTATATATCCCTGACTAGTCTTGGACCCCAGTTTCGAGCTATCAGCTTAGTATCCAGTTTAGGTATTCTAGTGGGAGCCATAATTAGCACCGAGTGGATAGGGGTTCCAGTGCACCCAGGTTCCCGGAGCTACATTGCTAGTGTAGGTCACAGTATTTATTGGCCTGATTGGCCCTATACTTTTGTGATCACCCAGTTCATGCCTATATACCTCGAAAAGGTATATTGGGTCCTACTGGTGGGGCGTATACATCGGACTCCATTTTTAGCTCACGTGGTTACATGTAGGTTATAGACTCTACAACTAGTCAGCTCGGTCCAGTCTCAGGCTAATCAATTCAGTTCAGTTTCAGCTCTATCAATTTAGATCAGTTCATTATAGTATCTCAAACTTAGAATTTTAGACTTAGGGCATGTCTTTGACCATTAGACAGGGTCATCTTGACCATCTCAGTTTAGTACAGCTATTCAGCTTAGTATATCAGTTGGTCATTGCATGTCATTTTACATTCAGACTTTTGTATTTAGTTATGTTTCTCCTGCTTACTCAATACATTCAAAGTACTAACATATACTTTTATGTTGTATCATTTCATGATACAGCTGCAGGTTCTCAGACCCAGCGCCATTAGCCGACTTTGTTCAGATCTCCCTCTCTCAGTAGCAAAAGTGTGAGTCCTCATCTTTCTAGGACATTATTTCATTTATCCTAGTTATGTTTGTTATATTCAGTTAGACTTAGAGTTAGCTGGGGACTTGTCCCAGCAACTCATCAGTTAGATGGCTTTCAGATATAAACTTAGTTTTTTTCAGACTACCAGTGTTGTTAAAACTATTTTGATGTTTATGATTCAACTTTTTTAAAATTTTCTCATAAACTCTTTATGCTATTATTTCAATCTTTTTCTACTTGTGTTTCACTCAATATACCAGTGTATGATAGACCAGAGATTGACTTGGGGTTACTTGTGACTCCAAGTACCGTGTCCCATCCAGGGTGTAGACTCGGGGCATGACAAACTTTGTATCAGAGCACTAGGTGTAGAGTATCCTAGGAATATTTGAAAGCTGCATCGAGTAGCGACTTTTCATGGGTGTGAAGTGCGCCATATTTATGACGAGGAGGCTACGAGATGTTACTAAGAAAACTCTCTTTTGTTCATACTCTTTATCGTGCATTAAAGTTCAATCCTAGAAGCGTCCTTCTAACTTGTGCTCTATTTCGTTTTAGTGAATTATGCCTCCTAGACGCGGTAACAGAAGAAGGGCCGTCAACGCCAGCAGACCTGCCCCACCAGCCAGTAGCCCCTCAGGATGACATAGTGTCCACGGAGTTCAGGGCGGCTATCCAGCTGCTCGTTCAAACAGTCACCAATCAAGTGACCCAGCAGGTGGTTCCAGTTAACACAAGCGGGTCCACAACAGCTACTAGGGTGCGGGACTTCACCAAAATGAACCCTCCATCATTTTAAGGATCCAAGGTTGGGGAGGACCCCGAAGAGTTTATGGACGAGATCAAAAAGATTACCCGTATTATAGGTGTCAGCTCCTTTGAGAGTGCTGATCTGGCTGCCTACCAGCTAGAAGGGGTAGCCCAGGTCTAGTATGAACAGTGGAAAGAGGGGAGGCTAGCGGTAGCATGAGTGAGAGGAGTTAAACACAGCCTTCCTGGATAGATTTTTTCATCAGGAGCTGACAGAGGCAAAAGTGGTTGAGTTTAAGAACTTGAGACAGGGCAACATGACCGTAGAAGAATACGTATTGGAGTTTACCGAGCTGTCTAAGTACGCTCTAGAGATGGTATCCAAGACAAGGGCTCGCATGTTGAAGTTTTTGAATGGAGTGTCCAACTTGGTCCTTAAGGAGTGCAGGACAGCGATGCTGCTTAGGGATATGGACCTCTTCAGATTGAGGCCGAAAAACTGAAGGAAATGGAGTGAAAGAATAAATGGGCAAGGACTGGCCAGTCAGTTTACGATCATCAGAGGTCTAGTTGTAGTAGACGAGCACAGTAGCAACAACAATGTAGTTGAGAGCCCCAACACCTAGCTCAGCCAGCACCCAAACCTTCCGGTCCCGCCAAAATTGGAGGGGTGGAGCATCTAGCTCTCAATATCAGAGCTATAGTGCCGTGAACAGATATCCATCTTGGCCCAAGTGCAGCAAGAACCACCCGGGAGAGTGTTTTTAGGGTCGATAACGCTATTTTGGTTGTGGAAATCTTGATCATCGGCTTAAAGATTTCCCGTCAGCAGGACGGGGGAGGGCACAATCCACCACATCATCAACTCCAGCAGGCAGACCATTTCAGCAGGCCAACACATCAGGTACAGATGACGATCAACGCCAAAACTATTTTAAGCATTGTCTTCGCATCAGTATTAGGAGAGCTTAACTGATGTAGTCATAGGTATGTTACGCCTCTTTCATCTAGACGTGTATGCCCTCCTAGATCCAGGAGCCAGCCTCTCATTCGTGACTCCCTACGTAGTAGTCTAGTTAAAAATTAGTCCAGAGGTCCTCTTAGAACCATTCTCAGTCTCCATCCTTGTTGGTGAGTCAATTAGAGCCAGCTGGGTGTATAGAAACTGTCCAGTCTCGATCTTGAATAAAGTTATTCCAGCTGATCTCATAGAGTTAGACATGGTCGATTTTGACCTTATCCTCGGCATGGATTGGTAATATTCTTATTATGCCTCAGTTGACTGCAGAACTGGAGTTGTTAAGTTTCAGTTTCCAAATGAACCAGTGTTAGAATGGACGGGAAGTAGTTCAACACCTAAGGGTCGGTTTATTTCCTACTTTAAGACCCAGAAGCTCATTTACAAGGGATGTATTTATCATCTAGTTCAGGTCAAGGATTCCAACTCTGAGACCCCAACTATCCAGTCAATTTCGGTGGTCAGCGAGTTCCCAGATGTATTTCCTAAGGATCTTCCCAGAGTCCCCCTTGAACGGGAAATAGACTTTGGATAGACCTCCTCCCAGATACTCAGCCCATCTCCATCCCTCCTTACAGAATGGCTCCAACTGAGCTTGAGGAGTTGAATAAGAAACTAAACGATCTTCTTGACAAGGGTTTTATCAAACCCAACATCTCTCCCTGGGGTGCTCCAGTACTATTCATGCATAAGAAAGACGGTACCCTCAGAATGTGCATAGATTACCTTCAGCTGAACAAAGTCACAATCAAGAACATGTATCTCCTACTCATAATTGACGACCTGTTTGACCAACTTCAGGGAGCCAGTTATTTCTAAAAAATCAATCTTAGGTTGGGATATTATCAGTGAAGGGTTTGAGAGTGTGACGTACCAAAAATAGCATTTAGAATTTGGTATGGTCACTATGAGTTTATGGTTATGTCCTTCGGACAAACAAATGCCCCCGCAGCCTTCATGGACTTGATGAATAGAGTCTTCAAGTAGTATATGGATATGTTCGCCATTGTATTTATCGATGACATTCCGGTATACTCCATAAATGAGGAAGATCATGCTAATCACCTGAGGATAGTGCTTCAGACGCTCAGAGACCGTTGTTCGCCAAGTTCAGCAAGTGTGAATTCTGGTTGAAGTCCATGACTTTCCTGGGTCACGTGGTCTCGGGTGAAGGTATTCAGGTTGATCCTCAAAAGATAGCAGCAGTGAAAGATTGGCCCAGACCTACCTCTTCGACGAAAATCAGGAGTTTCCTGGGCTTAGCTGGTTATTACCGATGGTTTGTGGAAGGCTTCTCCTCTATAGCATCTCCTCTGACTAAGTTAACTTAGAAAAAATTGAATTTCCAGTGGTCGGATGCATGTGAGAAGAGTTTCCAGGAGTTGAAGACTCGACTCACTACCACTCCAGTTTTGACCTTGCCAGAAGGAACAGAGGGGTCGGTTGTTTATTGTGATGCTTCCAGAGTTGGACTCGGTTGCGTTCTGATGCAGCGGGGAAAAGTGATAGCCTATGACTCCAGACAACTCAAGGTTCATGAGAAGAATTATTCAACCCATGACTTGGAGTTGGCAGTGCTGCTGTTTGCACTGAAATTATGGAGACATTACCTGTACGGGGCTCACGTGGATGTGTTCATAGATCACAAGAGCCTTCAGTATGTTTTCAGTCAGAAGGACCTAAATCTTCGACAGAGAAGGTGGTCGGAGCTATTGAAAGACTACGACATGAGTGTGATGTATCACCCGAGCAAGGCCAATATGGTTGCTGATGCACTAAGCAGGTTTTCTATGGGGAGCGTAGCTCATGTTGAAGAGGGAAATAAAGAAATGGTAAAGGAAATTCACAAAGCTAGCTCTGTTGGGAGTACAGTTGGTGGATTCAGCCGAAGGTGGAGTGGTAATGCAAAGTAGGTCAGATTCTTCCTTAGTAGTTGAAGTGAAGTCTAGATAGGACGAAGACCCATCTTACTAAAGCTTAAGGAAGCAGTTCTTAGAAAAGAAATAGAAGCTTTCTCCAAAGGGGGAGATAGTGTGCTCCATTACCACGGTAGGTTATGTGTACAGGAAGTCAGCGAGTTGAGACAGTAGATATTGGATGAAGCGCATTGTTCTAGATATTCCATTCACCTTGGTGCTACAAATATGTACCATGATCTGCAGGATATTTACTAGTGGAACGACATGAAAAGAGATATTGCTGAATTTGTAGCTAAGTGCCTGAACTTCCAACAAGTTAAAGTAGAACACCAGAGACTAGGAGGTATGACTCAGGATATCAGTATACTACATGGAAGTGGGAAAAAGTAAATATGGACTTTATTAAAGGTCTACCTCGAACTCATCGGCAACATGACTCAATTTGGGTAATAGTGGATAGGATGACTAAGTCAGCTCACTTCCTCCCAGTTAAAACCACGGACTCAGCTAAGGACTATGCCATACTTTACATCCGAGAGTTAGTAAGACTTCATGGGGTACCCCTATCTATTATCTCAGACAGAGGTACCCAATTCAACTCTCATTTCTAGAGGTCTTTTCAGAGGGGACCTGGTACCCAGGTCAAACTCAGCACAACTTTTCACCCTAAGACAGATGGACAAGCTGAGCGGACCATTCAGACCCTAGAAGATATGTTGAGAGCGTGCGCGATTGATTTTCAGGGCAATTGGGATGACCATTATCCTCTTATCGAGTTTGCGTACAACAACAACTACCACTCTAGCATTCAGATGGCCCCGTTTGAGGCATTATATGGTAGAAGGTGTAGATCTCCTATAGGGTGGTTTGAGGTTGGTGAAGCTACCTTGATAGGGCAAGACTCAGTTCACGAGGCAATGCAGAAAGTTTAACTCATTCGAGAAAGATTGAAAACAACTCAGAGCTGTCAGAAATGTTATGCCGATGTGAGGAGAAGAGAGTTGGAGTTTGCAATTGATGACTGGGTTTATTTGAAAATTTTGCCCAAGAAGGGAGTGATGAGATTTGGGAAGAAAGGAAAACTAAGTCTCAGGTATGTGGGACCCTATAGAATTTTGAGGCGTATTGGCAATGTAGCATATGAGCTAGAATTACCTTCAGAATTAGCAGCTGTGCACCCAGTATTCCATGCGTCGTTATTGAAGAAGTGCATTGGTAATCCTGTTATACCCCGTAAAGTTCTCGACATTTAGAATGTCATACATGCTAGAAAAAGGCCCAGGGAAAGATCGTACAAGCGCCAAGTCGGCGCGTCGCAAGGCAAAATGCGACTTATAAATCGCATTCCAGGAATGCGACTTATAAATCCCAATTATATATAAGCCCCAACTTCGGAAATTCCATCCGTTAACGCTATTAAACGCGGTCCAAACTCGAATTAATCTTGGGTAGTGAAGTATTAAGCTGCCGGGAGCATTCCTGCGGAGTTAGTTTCGTGAAA
>JACEIK010015986.1:0-16890 GCA_018107945.1 Datura stramonium | reverse complement strand
CGCTGCATTACTTGCCTGTAGGAACTCATAGACGAGGAGGCGATCCCTCGTGATTCCAGCCAGCTATAGAGTCATCAGCTCCTGTCATCCGGAGCCTGATATTCAGAGGTATAGTTTATTTCCTTTTGTTGCACAGTATGGGTAGGCCGGGGCCCTGTCACGACCATTTTATCAGTACTCATAGAGGCTTGCAGATTGTATGTATTTATCTCCCTGTGGTCAGTTGAGCCGGTCGTGTAAGGCCGTGCATTGTGTTCAGTTGTTTAGTATTCTTGTTTATGTTGGTCGTGTGGGGCCATAGCTTGACATTAGTGGTGACCTCGGCGGTCACGTAGTTATTCAGTCTTCTCTATGTTGAGTTTCAGATGACTAGACAACATGGTGGCCTTGTCGGGCCGCATAGGTTCCTTGTTATGAGTATGTTTCTGGTTAGCTGTTATTACAGGCACAGGTGGCTATAGGCCCAGTCGGCCGGAGGCTGTGTTTACAGCCGTTAGGTGGCTATAGGCCTGCTGCCGTGAGGTCAGTGCTTACACCGCATAGTCTCTTGTTTCAAAATCAATGAGCTAGCCAGCACCTATGTGCTAGACTCACCGCTAGCAGTCCAGGTCCTACTAGGGGCACCAGGTGCCAGTCATATCTGCCACGGTGTGTGACAACGAGTGCCTCTAATACTGTTTGATCGGCATAACTATTTTTCTCATAAAGGAGAATTTATGATTTTCGCAATTTTCGGTATGTTAGCCCACGGATTTCTGGAGTTTTTGATCGACAAGCCTCCTGCTTTTGGCCCCAAAATTTTGCTGCGCGCAACTCTTAGGCCTGGGTGACGAGCCTTATCATTTCGCTTGATCGACAGAACTATATTTCGAATAAATTAGAATATTATTATTTTCACAATTTTCGTATATGTTACCCTTAATGGATTTCGAGATTTGATCGACGGTCTCTGCTTGGCCCCAAATTTTTCAGTGCAGCTTCAAGGCCTTGTGACGGGCGTCTCATCATTTTGCTTGATCGGCATAACTATTTTTCAAATAAGTGAAAAATTACTATTTTCGCTGAGCCGCGTGTATGAAGTTAGCCCGCGTATTTTTGGAGATTTGATCAACCGTCTCCGTTTGGCCTCAAATTTTTTCTAGGGCAGCCTACCAGGCCGGGTAACGGACGCCTCTATCATTTTGTTTGATCGGCATAACTATTTTTCTCATAAATAAGAATGATTTTCGCAATTTTCTATGGGTATGTTAGCTCATACGAATTCTGGAGATTTGATCGACGGTTCTCGTTTGGCCTCTAAATTTTTGTCAGCCCTGCACTTAAAGTGACTGAATGCCACTATTTATTTATTGCAGTAAATTAGTTTTCTGAAATGCAAGAGAATGACGTGTGATTTTCTGATTATAATAATAAGGCCCGGATTTCTCGAGATTTGATCAACGGTCTCCTGCTTGGCCCCAAATTTTTTTTCTGCGCAGCCTCAAAGGCTCGGGGTAATGGGAACCCTATCACTTTATTTGATCGGCATAACTATTTTTCTCATAAATGAGAATTTACGATTTTTATACTTTTTTGGTATGTCAGCTTCACGGATTTTTGGAGATTTGATCGACCGTCTCCGCTTGGCCCCAAATTTTTGCTGTGGGCAGCCTACAAGTCCCCGTAATGTGCTCCTATCATTTCGTTTGATCGGCATAACTATTTTTCGAATAAATGAGAATTTATGATTTCGACATTTTCGGTGCATGTTGGCCCACGGATTTCTGGAGATTTGATCGACCGTCTCCGTTTGGCCTCAAATTTTTGCTGTGCGCAGCCTACAAGGCTTTGTGACGGGAGCCGTATCATTTCGTTTGATCGGCATCACTATTTTTCTCATAAATGAGAATTTATGATTTTCGCGATTTTCGGTGTATATTAGCCTATGGATTTCTCTGGAGATTTGATCGACCGTCTCCGTTTGCCCCAAATTTTATGGGCAGCTCTAGAATGCCTGGTAACGGGCTACCTATCATTTTTGATCGGGCATAACTATTTTTCATAAATGAATTTACGATTTTCACGATTTTCGGTGTATGTTAGCCCACGGATTGGAGACGGATCGACGGCCCCGTTTGGCCCCCAAATTTTTGCTGTGCGCAGCCCGCAAGGCCCGGTAAAGAGCGCCTATCATTTCGCTTGATCTGGCATAAATAATTTTTGAATAAATAATGATTTACGATTTTTGCGTTTTTGGGTGTAGGTTAGCCCACCTAATTTTCGAGATTTGATCGACGGCTCCTGGCTTGGCCCTAAATTTTCAGGTGCAGCCTCCAAGGCCTTGCACGGGCGCCCTATTACTTTATTTGATCGGTATAACTATTTTTCTCATAAATGAGAATTTACGATTTTCATGTATTTTCGTGTGATGTCAGCCTACGGATTTTTGAGATTTGATCGACCGTCTCCGCTTGACCCAAATTTTCTGTGGGAAGCCTACAGTGCCCGTAACGGAGCTCTATTTGGCTTCTCATATTTGATCGGGCATAACTATTTTTGAATAAATGAGAATTTACGATTTTCACGACATTTTCGTGTATAACGCCCACGGATTTCGGAGATTTGATCGACCGTCTCGTTTGACCCTAAATTTTTGCTGAGCGCAGCCTCCAAGGCCTTGTGACGGGCGCCTATCACTTTGTTTGATCGGCATCACTTTTTTTTTTCTCATAAAATGAGAATTTACAATTTTCGCCATTCTGTGTATGTTAGCTTCATACGGGGATTTCTGCAGATTTGATCGACTCGTCCGTTTGGCCCCAAATTTTTGTTGTGGGCAGCCTCCAAAGCCTGGTAATGGGCTCCCTATCACTTTATTTGATCGGCATAACTATTTTTCGCATAAATGAGAATTTACGATTTTGTGATTTTCGGTGTATGGTAGCCTACGAATTTTTGGAGATTTGATCGACCGTCTCCGTTTGGCCCCAAATTTTGCTCAGCAGCCCACAAGGCCTGGTAATGGGCGGCCTAATATTGCTGCTTGATCGGGTATAACTATTTTTCTCATAAATGAGAATTTACGATTTTCGCGATTTTCGTTGTATGTTAGCCTACGGATTTTTGGAGATTTGATCGACCGCTCCGTTTGGCCCTGGGCAATTTTGCTGTGGATAGCCTCCAAGGCCTGGCAACGGGCATCCTATCACTCTTTATTTGATCGGCATAACTATTTTTCTCATAAATGAGAATTTACGATTTTCGCGATTTTCGTGTATGTTAGCATACGGATTTTTGAGATTTGATCGACCGTCTCCGTTTGGCCCCAAATTTTTGCTGTGGGCAGTCTCCAAGGCCTGGTAACGGGCACCCTATCACTTTATTTGATCGGCATAACTATTTTTGAATAAATGAGAATTTACGATTTTTGCGATTTTCGTGTATGTTAGCCTATGGATTTTTGGAGATTTGATTGACGAAATGCCCCGTTTGGCCCTTAAAATTTTGTGCCTAACCTCCAAGGCCTAGTGACGGGCGCCTATCATTTCGTTTGATCGGCATCACTATTTTTTGCATAAATGAGAATTTATAATTTTCGCGATTTTCGGTGTATGTTAGCCCACAGATTTCTGGAGATTTGATAGACGGTCTCCGTTTGGCCCCAAATTTTTCTATGCGCAGCCTCCGGCAAGGCCTGGTGACGAGCGCCTTATCATTACGTTTTGATCGGTATAAGTACTATTTTTCGAATAAATGAGAATTTACGATTTTCATAATTTTCGGTGTATGTTAGCCTAAGTATTTCTCGAGATTTGATCGACGGTCTACGTTTGGCCCAAAATTTTTTCTCAGGCGCAGCCTCCAAGACCTTGTGACGGGCACCCTATCATTTCGTTTGATCGGCATCACTATTTTTTGAATAAATGAGAATTTACGATTTTCGCGATTTTCGTGTATGTTAACCCACGGATTTCGAGATTTGATCGACCGTCTCGTTTGGCCCCAAATTTTTTATGTGGGAAGCCTGCTGCCTGGTAACGGGCGCTCCTATCACTTATTTGATCGGCATAACTATTATTCGAATAAATGAGAATTTACGATTTTTTTGCGATTTTCGTGCATGTTCACCTACGGGGATTTTTTGGAGATTTGATCGACCGTCTGCTTGTCCTCAAATTTTTGCTGTGGGGCAGTCTACAAGGCTGGTAACGGGCGCCCCTATCATTTCTTCGTTTGATCGGCATAACTATTTTTCTCAAAAAATAAAATTTACCATTTTCGCGATGTATGTTAGCCCACGAATTTTTTAGAGATTTGATCGACCGCTACGTTTGTCTCAAATTTTTGCTGTGGGCAACCTACAAGGCTCGGTAACGGGCGCCTATCATTTCGTTTTGATCGGGTATTAACTATTTTTCTCAAAAATGTAAATTTAATATTTTCAAACTTTTCGGTGTATGTTAGCCCATTATGCTTTCGAGATTTGATCAACCGTCTCCATTTGGCCCCAAATTTTTGCTGTGGGCAGCCTCAAAGGCCTGGTAACGGGCGCTCTATCACTTTATTTGATCGGCATAACTATTTTTCTATAAATGAGAATTTACGATTTTTACGATTCGCGATTTTCGGTGTATGCGGGGCCTATGGATTTCTGGAGATTTGATCAACCGTTTCCATTTGGCCTCAAATTATTGTTGTGCGCAGCCTCCAAGGCCAGGTGACGGGCACCCTATCATTTCGTTTGATCGCTATCACTCATTTTTCTCATAAATGAGAATTTACGCATTTTCTAAATTTTTCGTGTATGCTAGCCCACGGATTTTTTGAGATTTGATCGACTGCCTCCATGGCCTCTGCCCCATAGGCATCCTCCAAGGCCTGGTAACTGGCGCCCTACTTTATTTGATCGGCATAACTATTTTTCATTAAATGAGAATTTACGATTTTTGCGATTTTCGCATGTTAGCCTACGAATTTTTGGAAATTTGATCGACTGCCTGCTTGGGCCCAAAATTTTGCTGTGAAGCCTACAAGGCTCGGTAACGGGCGCCTTAATATTTCGTTTGATCGGGTATAACTATTTTTTGGATAAATGAGAATTTACGGTTTTCGACTGTGTATGTTAGCCCACGGATTTCTCGAGATTTGATCGACGCGTGTCCGCTTGGCCCCAAATTTTTATCGCGTAGCTCGCAGCGCCTGGTGACGGCGCCTATCATTTCCTGCTTGATCGGCATAAATATTTTTCGAATAAAATGAAAATTTACCATTTTCAAGCATTTTCTATGGTATGTTAGCTCACGGATACATTTGATCGACGGCTCATGGCTCAACAAATTTTTTTTCACAGCCTTCCAAGGCCTTGTGACGGGCGTCTATTATTTCGCTTGATCGACATAACTATTTTTCAAATAAGTGAAAAATTTACTATTTTCGCGATTTTGTGTATGTTAGCCTACGAATTTTTTGGAGAGATTTGACCACCGCCTCGCTTGGCCATATTTTGCAAGCTGGGCAGCCTACCAAAGCCGTACTGGGCGCCTATCATTTCGTTTGATCGTGGTATTAATTTTTTATTTTGAGAATTTACGATTTTCGCGATTTTCGGTGTATACAATGCCCACGGATTTCTTGAGATTTGACTGACCGCTTTCCCTTTCTGCCCCAAATTTTTGTTGTGCGAGCCTGCAAGGCCTGGCACGGCGCCTTATCATTGTTTGATCGGCATAGCTATTTTTCTGAATAAATGAAAATTTGGTGATTTTGCCATTTTCGTGTATAGCCTCCCACAGATTGGAGATTTGATCGACCGTCTCCGTCCCCAAATTTTAGCTGTAGGCAGGCTACAATGCCTGGTAACGGTCGCCCTGTCACATTATTTTGTCGGCATAACTATTTTTCAAATAAATGATAATTTTATGATTTTTTGCATTTTCGTGTATGTTAACCTACGAATTTCTTGGAGATTTGATCGACATTCTCGGTTTGACCCCAAATTTTTTCTGTGAAATTATTAAGGACTTTTGAAAAATTGCAAATTACAATTTAAAATCATGATTATAGTTTTATGAATTTTTAAAAAATTGAGAATTTACGATTTTCGTAAGGATGTGTGTATAGCCCATAGATTTCTGGAGATTTGATCGACGTTCTCCGTTTGGCCTCAAATTTTTATTGCAATGCTGCCTGCATGGCCTGGTGACGAGCTCCTATTATTTCGTTTGATCGGGTATAACTATTTTTCAATAAACGAGAATTTGGATGTATTTTCACACTGCAAAAGCAAGCTAGCCCACGAATTTCTGGAGATTTGGCCGACCGCCCTGTTTGGCCCCAAATTTTTGCTGCAGGGGCAGCCTCCAAGGCCTGGGTAGCGGTCTCCCCTATCACTTATTTAATCGGTATAAATTATTTTTCAAATAAATGAGAATTCTACGATTTTTTACATTTTCGTGTATGTTAAGCCTAACATTTTTTGAGATTTGATCGACCGCTTGGCCTCAAATTTTTGCTGTGAGCAGCCTAAGTGAGGCCTGGCAACGGGGCGCCCTATCATTTCATTTGATTGGCATAATTATTTTTCTCATAAAATGAGAATTTATTATTTTTTACATTTTCATGTTAAATACGTATTTCGAGATTTGATCGACCGCCTCAATAAGTTCTAAATTTTTGCTGTGCGCAGCCTCCAAGGCCTTGTGACAGGCACCTATCATTGGCATCGGCATAACTAGCTAATAAACAGAAATTAATGATTATTTGTGTATGTTAGCCCACTTGATTTCTAGATTTGATCACGGTCTCCGTTTGGCCCCAAATTTTTCTGAGTAATAAACCCAATGCCTGTTAACGGGCGCCCTATCATTTTCGTTTGATCGGCACAATCATTTTTCGCATAAATGAGAATTTCTAATACTACAAGGATCGGTATGTTAGCTCACGGATTTCTGAAGATTTGATCGAATGCCTCCTTTCGGGCTAAAATTTTTGTTGTGGGCAGCCTACAAAGCCTGGCAGAACGGGCGCCCTACCATTTCATTTGGATCGGTATAACTATTTTTCTCATAAAATGAGAATTTACGATTTTTACGACATTTTCGGTGTATACGCCTTGGCTGATTTTTGGAGATTTGATCGACAAATTTCCGTTGGGCCCTAAATTTTTGAAGGTAGGCAGCCTCCGAGGCCTGGTAATGGGCGCCGATCACTTTATTTGATCGGCATAACTATTTTTGAATAAATGAAAATGCACATTTTTACATTATGTGTAAGGTAGCCTACGGATTTCTTTTCGAGATTTGACGTACCGTCTGCTGACCCCAAATTTTATTGTGGGCATCCTCCACAAGCCTGGTAACGGGCGCCCTATCATTTCTGCTTAATTGATATGTCTATTTTTCTAATAAATGAGAATTTTACGATTTTCGCTATTTCCGTGTATGTTAGCTGGCGGATTGGAGATTTGATCGACCGTCTCCGTTTGGGCCCAAATTTTCTGTGGGTAGCCTAAAGCGCCTTGCAAAGCAGCCTCTATCACTTTATTTGATCGGGTATAACTATTTTTTTAGTAAATAAAAATTTATAATTTTTTATTTTTTATGTGTTTAATTATTAATTTTTGCAAGTTTGCTTTATTTATTTTTTGTTGCAAAAATTTTAGCTGTGTGCTGCCTACAATGCCTGGTGACGGGTTCCCTATCACTTTATTTGATCGCATAACTTTTGAATAAATGAGTAATTTACGATTTTGCAATTTTCGTGTATGTTAGCCTATGGATTTTGGGAGATTGATCGACCGTCTCCATTTGGCCCTAAATTTTTCTCGTGAGCAAATTTCTCCAAGGCTCAGGTGCCCTATCGCTCGTTTGATCGGGTATAACTATTTTTCAATAAATGAGAATTTATGATTTTACATTTTCGGTATATGTTAGTTAGCCCACGGGATGAGATTTGATCGACCATCTCCGTTGGCCCCAAAATTATGTTGTAGGTAGCTTCCAAGGCCTGTAACAGGCGCCCTGTAACTTTATTTGATCGGGCATAACTATTTTTCGAATAAATGAGAACTTACTATTTTTGCGAGCGTATGCTAGCTTCATGGATTTTTGGAGATTTGATCTAATTGCCCCGTTTGGTCCTAAATTTTTGTTGTGGGCAGCCTACAAGGCCTAGTAACGGGCTCCCCTATCATTTTTGTTTGATCGGCATAACTATTTTTCAATAAAATGAGAATTTATAATTTTTCACGATGTGTGTTAGCCTATGGATTTCTGAGATTTGATCGACCGTTCTTGCTCCAAATTTTTGTTGGGGCAGCCTATAAGGCCTGACAACGGGCGCCCTATCACTTCATTTGACGACAGCAACTATTTTTCGAATAAATGAGAATTTATGATTTTCACGATTTTCGTGTATGTTAGCCCACTTGATTTCTGGAGATTTAATCGACCGTCAACGTTGGGTTCTAAACTCTGTTGTGGACAGCCTCCAAGGCCTGGTAACGGCGGCCTATCACTTTATTTGATCGACATAATCTTTATTTTTAAATTTAAATGATAATTTCATTATTTTTTGCGATTTTCGTGTAATGTTAGCCTACGAATTTTTTGAGATTTGACGACTGCCTGCTTGGCCCCAAATTTTTGCTGTGAGCAGCCTACAAGGCTCGGTAACGGGCGCCCTATCATTTCGTTTTGATCGATATAATTATTTTTTCGAATAAATGAGAATTTATGATTTTTAAGATGCCGGTGTATGTTATCCCCATCGATTTTCTGGGAGATTTGATCGACCGTCTCCGCTTGGCCCCAAATTTTTGCCGTGCGTAGCTTCAAGGCCTGATAACGGACGCCCAATCACTTTATTTGATCGGGCATAACTATTTCGAATAAATGAGAATTTACGATTTTGTGGATGTGTATGTTAGCCTACAGATTTCTGGAGATTTTGATCGACCGCTCCGCTGGGCCCTACCCTTGCAGGGGCAGCTTCATGCGCTCTGAAACGGGTGCTCCTATCATTTTCATTTGATCGGGCATAACTATTTTTCAAATAAATGAGAATTCTAAATTTTCGGCGATTTTACCATGTTAGCCCACGGATTTCTGGAGATTTGATCGACGCAGTCTCCGTTGGGCCTCCCAAATTTTTGCCGGTGGTGCAGCCTACAAGGCCCTTTAACGGGCGCCCTATCACTTTAAATGATCGACATAACTATTAAAATGAGAATTTACGATTTTTGCCGCATTTTCTGTATAAAGAAGGCCTACGGATTTTTGAATATTTGATCGACCGCGTCTCCGCTTGGCCCAAAATTTTTACTATGGCAGCCTACAAGGCCTGGTAATGGGCGGCCTCTAATACTTCATTTGATCGGTATAACTATTTTTCGGAATAAATGAGAATTTACGACGCGCTCGTGGTGTATGTTAGCCCAAAGATTTTTGGAGATTTGATCACGGTCTCCGTTGTCCTAAAAAAGCCCATGAATTTCTAGAGATTTGATCGACTGCCTCCGTTTGGCCTCAAATTTTTGTTGTGCGCAGCCTACAAGGCCTGGTAAGTGCGCCCTATCACTTTATTTGATCGTATAACTGTTTTTTGAATAAATGAGAATTTACCATTTTCACGATTTTCGGTGCGGCGTTAGCCTTCCACGAATTTCTGGAGATTTGACGACCGTCTCTAAGCTTGGCCCCAAATATATGCTGTAGCCTCCAAGGCCTGGTAACGGGTTCCCTATCACTTTATTTGGATCGGCATAAATTTTTTTGAATAAATGAGAATTTACGTATTTTCGTGTATGTTAGTCTACTGGGGATTTTGGCAGATATCAATTTACCTTCCTTGCTTGGCCCTGGGCTTGTGGTGGGCAGCCTACAAGGCCTGGTAACGGGCGCTCCATCACTTTACTTGATCGGCATAACTATTTTTCGAATAAATTACACTACAGATTTTCGCGGGATGTATGTTAGCCTACGTATTGGGATTTGATCAGTTTCGTTTGGCCCTGTTCTTGCTGTGCGCAGCCTCCAAGGCCTGGTAACGAGCGCCCTATCACTTTATTTGATCGGCATCACTATTTTTCGAATAAATGAGAATTTACGATTTTTGAGATTTTCGGTGTATGTTAGCCTACGGATTTTCTTGAGATTTGATCGACTGTCCGTCTCCGTTTGGCCTCAAATTTTACTATGGGCAGCCTATAAGGCCTGGTGCCGGGCCTTGGCTTATTTCTATTTGATCGGTATAACTATTTTTCTCATAAAATGAGAATTTTACGTATTTTCACGATTTTCATGTATGTTAGCTACCTGATCTTCGGAGATTTGATCGACGGCTCCCTGCTTGGCCCCAAATTTTTGCTGTAGTAAGCGCCCGCGAGGCCTGGTGACGAGCGCCCTATCATTTCATTTGATCGGGTCATAACTATTTTTTGAATAAATGAGAATTTAATGCATTTTCGCGATTTTCGTGTATGTTAGCCTACGGGACTTTTTGGAGATTTGATCGGCGCCTCGTTGGCCCTGGGGCCTCGGCCAGGCATCCTACAAGGCCTGGTAACGGGCGCCTTGTCATTTCTTTTGATCGGGCATAACTATTTTTTGAATAAATTAGAATTTACGATTTTCGCTTATTTTCGTGTATGTTGCTTCCACGTGGATTTCTCAAGATTTGATTGACGGTCTCCGCTTTGGCCCTTAAATTTTTCTGTGCGCAGCCTCCAAGGCCTTGTGTCGGGCGCCCTATCATTTCGTTGATCCGCATAACTATTTTATGAATAAATGAGAATTTATGATTTTTTGCGATTTTCGGGTATATGTTAGCCCACGGATTTCTGGAGACTTGATCACCGCTCCGCTTGGCCCCAAATGGCCTGTGCGCAGCCTGGTGACGAGCGCTCCTATCATTTCATTTGATCGGCATAATACTTTTCGGAATAAATGAAAATTTATGATTTTCGCATTTTCGTGTATGTTAGTCCGATTTTTTGGAGATTTGATCGACCGTCTGCTTGGCCCTAAATTTTTACAGTGGGCAGCCTACAAGGCTCGCAATGTGCGCCTTCCTATCATTTCGTTTGATCGGCATAACTATTTTTCTCGGAATAAATGAGAATTTACGATTTTTGCATTTTCGGTGTATGTTAGCCCAATGGATTTCTAAGATTTGATCGACGTCTCCCGTTTGGCCCCAAATTTTTTCTATGCGCAGCCTCCAAGGCCTTGTGTTGGGCGCCCTATCATTTCGTTTGGATCGGCATAATCTTATTTTTCGGAATAAATGAGAATTTACGATTTTCGCGATTTTTCGGTATATGTTAGCCTACGGATTTTTGGAAGATTTGATCGACCGTCTCCGCTTTTTGGCTCCGCAAATTTTTGCTGGGAGGGCAGCCATGCGCCTGGTAACGGGCTCCTATCATTTCATTCGATCGGCATAACTATTTTTCTCTGCTAAAATGAGAATTTACGATTGCCGTGTATGTTAGCCTACGGATTTTTGGAGATTTGATCGACAGTCTCCGCTGGCCCCAAATTTTTGCTGTGGGCATCCTAAGAGGCTCGTAACGGGCGCCCTATCATTTCATTTGATCGGGATAACTATTTTTCGAATAAAATGAGAATTTATGATTTTCGCGATTTTAGCGATTTTCGCGATTTTCGTTAGCCCACGGATTTCTCAAGATTTGATCGACGGTCTCCGTTGGGCCCCAAATTCTTTCTGTGCGCAGCCTCCAAGGCCTTGTGTCGGGCGCCCAATCATTTCGCTTGGATCGGCATAACTATTTTTTTGAATAAATGAGAATTTACGATTTTCACGATTTTCAGTGTATGTTAGCCCCACGGACTTCTGGAGATTTGATCGACGGTCTTCGTTTTTGGCCTAAAAAAATTTTTGCTGTGCACAATCCTGCGAGGCTCGGTGACGAGCGCCCTATCATTTCATTTGATCGGCATAACTATTTTTTGAAAAAATGAGAATTTACGATTTTCGCGATTTTCGGTGTATGTTAGCCTACGGACTTTTTGGAGATTTGGATCGACAGTCTCTGTTTGCCCCAAATTTTTGCTGGGCATCCTACAAGGCCTGGCAACGGCGCCCTATCATTTCTTTTGATCGCACAACTATTTTGAATAAATTAGAATTTACGATTTTTTTTATTTTTTTTATTTTTTTTATTTTTTTTATTTTTTGAGTTTTGATCGATCGTCTCCGGTTGGCCCAAATTTTTTCTGTGCTAGCAGCCTCCAAGGCCTTGTAACGGGCGCCCTATCACTTCGTTTTGATCCGCATAACTATTTTTTTTTTTTTGAATAAATGAGAATTTATGATTTTTGCGATTTTCGGCATATGTTAGCCCAATGATTTCTGGAGATTTGATCGACCGTCTCCGTCCCCAAATTTTAGCTGTAGGCAGGCTACAATGCCTGGTAACGGTCGCCCGATCACATTATCTGATCGGCATAACAATTTTTCGAATAAATGAGAATTTACGATTTTCGCGATTTTCGGTGTATGTTAGCCTCCGGATTTTTGGAGAATTGATCGACCGTCTCCGTCCCCAAATTTTAGCTGTAGGCAGGCTACAATGCCTGGTAACGGTCGCCCTGTCACATTATTTTGTCGGCATAACTATTTTTCGAATAAATGAGAATTTACGATTTTGCGATTTTCGTGTGTAATGTTAGCCCACGGATTTCTCAAGATTTGATCGGACGGCCCCTGTTTGGCCCCAAATTTTTTCTATGCGCAGCCTCCAAGGCCTTGTGTCGGGCGCCCTAATATTTCGTTTTGATCGGGCATAACTATTTTTCGAATAAATGAGAATTTACGATTTTCATGACTGTTATGTTAGCCCACGGATTTCTCTGAAGATTTGATCGACTGCCTCCGCTTGGCCTCCAAATTTTTGCTGTGTAGCCTACAAGGGCTGGTAACGCCTCGTCATTTCATTTGATCGGTATAACTATTTTTCTTATAAATGAGAATTTACGATTTTTTACGATTTTCGTGTATGTTAGCCTACGGATTTTTGGAGATTTGGTCGATTACTCCGTTTGGCTCCCAAATTTTTGCCGGGCATCCTAAGAGGCCTGGCAACGGGCGCTCCTATCATTTTATTTGATCGGGATAACTATTTTTCAATAAAATGAGAATTTACGATTTTTGCGATTTTCGTGTATGTTAGCCCACGATTTCTCAAGATTTGGTCGACGAAGTCTCCGTTTGGTCCTAAATTTTTGCTGTACAGCCCGCGGCCTGGTGACGAGCGCCTATCATTTCATTTGGATCGGCATAACTTTTTTAATAAATGAGAATTTACGATTTTCGCAATTTTCGGTGTATGTTAGCATCCGGATTTTTGGAGATTTGATCGACCGTCTCCGTTTGGCCCCAAATTTTGCTGTGGGCAGCCTACAAGGCCTGTTAACGTGCGCCCTATCATTTCGCTTGATCGGGCATAACTATTTTTGAATAAATGAGAATTTACTATTTCTGATTTTCGCATGTTAGCCTAATGGATTTCCAATATTTGATCGACGGCCCCGTTTGGCCCCAAATTTTTCGTGCGCAGCCTCCAAGGCCTTGCTTCCTGGGCGCCGCCTATTTCGTTTTGATCGGCATAACTATTTTTCGAATAAATGAGAATTTACGATTTGTGATTTTCGTATATGTTAGCCTACGGATTTCTGGAGATTTGATCGAATTACTTCCATTTGGCCCCAAATTTTTGCTGTAGGCTGCCTCCAAGGCCTGGTAACGGGCACTTATAACTTTATTTTATCGGCATAACATTTTTTTTTTTTAATAATGAAAATTTACGATTTTTATGCATTTTCGTATGTTATAGCTTACGGATTTTTGGAGATTTGATCGACCGTCTCCGTTAGAAGTAAACCTCTATCACACATGCTCTCAAAATTTCCTCAAATAATTAATATAGGTATAAAATTATATTAAAAAAATTGAGAATTTACGATTTTTGCGATTTTCGGTGTATGTTAGCCTACTTGGATTTTTGAGATTTGATCGACGGCCCTGCTTGGCCCCAACAAATTTTTTCTGTGTGCAGCCTGTAAGGCCTGGGGACGAGCGCCCCTATCATTTCATTTGATCGTGGCATCACAATTCTTTTGAATAAATGCAGAATTTACGCATTTTCGCAATTTTTCGTGTATGTTAGCCTACGGATTTCTGAGATTTGATCTACTTCTGTCTCCGTTGCACCAAATTTTTCTGTACGCAGCCTCCAAGGCCTTGTGTCGGGCGCCCTATCATTTCATTTGATCGGCATAACTATTTTTCGAATAAATGAGAATTTACGATTTTCGCAATTTTCGTGTATGTTAGCCTACCGGATTTCTCAAGATTTGATCGACGGTCTCCGTTTGGCCCCAAATTTTTTCTGTGCGCAGCCTCCAAGGCCTTGTGTCGGGCGCCCAATCATTTCGTTTGATCGTCATAACTATTTTTTGAATAAATGAGAATTTATGATTTTCTCGATTTTCGGTGTATGTTAGCCCACGGATTTCTCGAGAATTGATTGACAGCCTCCGTTCGGCCCCAAATTTTGGCTGTGCGCACCCTGTGGAGTCTGGTAACGGGTGCCCTATCACTTTATTTGATCGGCATAACTGTTTTTCGAATAAATGAGAATTTATGATTTTTGCGATTTTCAATGTATGTTAGCCTACGGATTTTTGGAGATTTGATCGATCGTTTTCGTTTGGCCCCAATTTTTTGCTGTAGGCAGCCTACAAGGCCTGGTAACGGGCGCCCTATCATTTCGTTTGATCGGCATAACTATTTTTCTCATAAATGAGAATTTAAGATTTTCGCGATTTTCAGTGTATGTTAACCCACGGATTTCTGGAGATTTGATCGACCGTCTCCTTTTGGCCCCAAATTTTTTCTGTGCGCAACCTCCAAGCCTTATGATGGGCGCCCTATCATTTCGTTTGATCGGCATAACTATTTTTGGAATAAATGAGAATTTACAATTTTCGCAATTTTCGGTGTATTTTAGCCCACGGATTTCTGGAGATTTGATCGACCGTCTACGTTTGGCCCCAAATTTTTGCTGTAGGAAGCCTCCAAGGTCTGGTAACGGGTTCCCTATCACTTTATTTGATCGTCATAACTATTTTTCGAATAAATGAGAATTTACGATTTTTGCGATTTTTGGTGTATGTTAGCCTACGGATTTTTGGAGATTTGATCGACCGTCTCCGTTTGGCCCCAAATTTTTGCTGTGCGCAGCCTCCAAGGCCTTGTGACGGGCGCCCTATCATTTCGTTTGATCGGCGTAACTATTTTTCGCATAAATGAGAATTTATGATTTTCGCGATTTTCGGTGTATGTTAGCCCACGGATTTCTGGAGATTTCATCGACCGTCTCCGTTTGGTCCCAAATTTTTGTTGTGGGTAGCCTCCAAGGCCTGGTAACGGGCGCCCTATAACCTTATTTGATAGGCATAACTATTTTTCGAATAAATGAGAATTTACGATTTTCGCGATTTTCGGTGTATGTTAGCCCACGAATTTCTGGAGATTTGATCGACGGTCTCCGTTTGGCCCCAAGTTTTTGTTGTGCGCAGCCTGCAAGGCCTGGTGACGAGCGCCCTATCATTTCGTATGATCGGCATAACTGTTTTTCGAATAAATGAGAATTTACGATTTTCGCGATTTTCAGTGTATGTTAGCCCACGGATTTCTCGAGATTTGATCAACGGTCTCCGTTTGGCCCCAAATTTTTTCTGTGCGCAGCCTCCAAGGCCTTGTGACTGGCGCCCTATCATTTCGTTTGATCGGCAAAACTATTTTTTGCATAAATAAAAATTTACGATTTTCGCAATTTTCGGTGTATGTTATCCCACGGATTTCTGGAGATTTGATCGACCGTCTGCATTTGGCCCCAAATTTTTGTTGTAGGCCGCCTCCAAGGTCTGATAACGGGCGCCCTATCACTTTATTTGATCGGCATAACTATTTTTTGAATAAATGAGAATTTACGATTTTTGCGATTTTCGGTGTATGTTAGACTACGGATTTTTAGAGATTTGATCGACCTTCTCCGTTTGGGCCTAATATATTGCTGTGCGCAGCTTCCAAGGCCTTGTGACGGATGCCCTATCATTTCGTTTGATCGGCATAACTATTTTTCGCATAAAGGAGAATTTATGATTTTCGCGATTTTCGGAGTATTTTAGCCCACGGATTTCTCGAGATTTGATCGACGGTCTCCGTTTGGCCCCAAATTTTTTCTGTGCGCAGCCTCCAAGGCCTTGTGTCGGGCGCCCTATCATTTCGTTTGATCGGCATAACTATTTTTCGAATAAATAAAAATTTACGATTTTCGCGATTTTCGGTATATGTTAGCCCACAGATTTCTGGAGATTTGATCGACCATCTCCGTTTGGCCCCAAATTTTTTTGTAGGCAGCCTCCAAGGCCTGGTAACGGACGCCCTGTAACTTTATTTGATCAGCATAACTATTTTTTGAATAAATGAGAATTTACGATTTTCGCGATTTTCCGTATACCCACGAATTTCTGGAGATTTGATCGACCTTCTCCGTTTGACCCCAAATTTTTTCTGTAGGCAGCCTCCAAGGCCTGGTAACGGGCGCCCTGTAACTTTATTTGATCGGCATAACTATTTTTCGAATAAATGAGAATTTACGATTTTTGCGATTTTCGGTGTATGTTAGACTACGGATTTTTGGAGATTTGATCGACCGTCTCCGTTAGGCCCCAATATTTTGTTGTGCGCAGCCTCCAAGGCCTTGTGACGGGCGCCCTATCATTTCGTTTGATCGGCATAACTATTTTTCGCATAAATGAGAATTTACGATTTTCGCGATTTTCGGTGTATGTTAGCCCACGGATTTCTGGAGATTTGATCGAC